>OLKM01000995.1:115094-175094 GCA_900291075.1 Melanogrammus aeglefinus | reverse complement strand
CCCCACATCGTCTCCAACCTCCATCACCACTCCCCGGCAATTCCCATGACTCCCTGCTCCCCCCCCCACCCCCTACCCTCCCACCCCTCCCTCCCCCTCCTCCCCTCCTCCCCTCCTCCTCCTCCATTTCCCAGGGGGCCGTGCAGCAGCAGCAGCAGCAGCAGCAGCAGCAGTCGCGCGGGCGGGCGGCTAGCCAGCGCGGCCGCAGCGGCGGCTCCAGCTGCACGGCGCTGGATCCACCTTCCACATCTGAGGACCTCTGTGAAATCCTAATCCCCAGAGCAGGGTGAAGCGTAGACCCAGCTCGCCTGACCCTTCAGGTTGCCATGGATACAGCGCACTATAAATAAAACAGAGAGGGTTTTCTTTCTTTTTTTCCAAGGCAGTTTGGCAGGGACTGGCCCTGTTCACTGGTGTGGCTCGTTCTCTCTATTCCCCCCTCTCTCTCGCTCTCTCTGTGTCTCTCTCTCTCTGTCGCTCTCTCTCTCTCTCTCTCGCTCTCTCTGTGTCTCTCTCTCTCTGTCGCTCTCTCTCTCTCTCTCTCTCTCTCTCTCTCTCTCTCTCTCTCTCTCTCTCTCTCTCTCTCTCTCTCTCTCTCTCTCTCTCTCTCTCTCTCTCTCTCTCTCCATCTCTAGTTTTTTCTCTCTCTCTCTTACTCTTGATTTCTTTCTTCTCTCTCCTACTGTCTCTCTCGCAGTCTGTTTCTATATTCACTCTCCCCCTTTCCCCTAATTCTCTCTCTCTCTCTCTCTTCTCTCTCTTGGGTTCTCTCCTCTCTCAGTTTCTCCCTGTTGCTCTATTCTCTATCTCCCTCTCTTTCACTCCCTCGTTCTCTGTTTTTTTCACCTCTCTTTTTTTGCTTGTGCCTCCTTCGTTCTCTTCTTCTTCTCTCTCATCTCTCCTCTCTTTCTTTCGTTCCTTCGAGTGTCCATAGTCAGTTTATATTTTTTTGCATTTTTTTTGTTGTACTATTATTTTACTCTCATTCTAAAGCTCACTCTGTACTTCCTCATGAAAAACAAACATTTACCACACACTTCTATCCACGTTAACTAATCTCATATCGCCTTCCACACAAACGCATCTCCCGCACCGACACTAGTGAAGCTTTTGACCCCCTTCTGCACATACAAGTAACAACACATCCTTCATGCATGACAGGGACTAACTGTATCTGTGTCTCCGTTTAAAATGTATTTAAAATATTTAAGTGCAGACACAAGGAAGGCCTTTCAGAGAGAGCTGTCCGAGCTGACAAAACAAACGGGGAAAAAAACAAAAGAAAACAAATGGGAAGCAGTGATTGTCTACAGGGAAGCCGAGGGGAGGGAAGAGACACAGAGACGCTCTTGTTTTTGCGTGTTTTTGTGTGTGTGTGTGTCTTTGTGTGTGTGTGTGTGTTTATCTGTCTGTGAGTGTGTTTGCGTTTGTGCATTTGTGTGTGCATTTGTGTGTGTGTGTGTGGGGGGGGGGGGGGGGCTAGTGTGTGTGAGAGTATGTCTTTGGGGAGGTATGTGTCTGTGTGTTTGGCTGAGAACGTGTGTTTGCCTGTGTGTGTGTGTGTGTGTGTGTATGTGTGTGAGTGTGTGTGTGTGTTTGTGTGTGAGTGTGTGTGTGCGTATGTGTGTGTGTGTGTATGTATGTGTGTGTTAGTGTGTGTGTGCGTATGTGTGTGTTTGTGTGTTTGTGTGTGTGAGTGTGTGTGTGCTTATGTGTGTGTGTGTGTGTGTCTGTGTGTATGTGTGTAAGTGTGTGTGCGTATGTGTGTGCGTATGTGTGTGTGTGTGTATGTGTGTTGTGTATGTGTGTGTGTGTGTGTGTGTGTGTGTGTGTGTGTGTGTGTGTGTGTGTGTGTGTGTGTGTGTGTGTGTGTGTGTGTGTGTGTGTGTGTGTGTGTGTGTGTGTGTGTGTGTGTATGTGTGTGAGTGTGTGTGCGTATGTGTGTGCGTATGCGTATGCATGTGCGTGTGTGTGTGTGTGTGTGTGTGTGTGTGTGTGTGTGTGTGTGTGTGTGTGTGTGTGTGTGTGTGTGTGTGTGTGTGTGTGTGTGTGTGTGTGTGTGTGTGTGTGTGTGTTTGTGCATGTGGATGAGCGGCGGGGTACGGGTATATCTGTTTAGGGGCTGACCATGCGTGTGTGTGTCCCTCGTGTTTGTGTCTGTGCATCTGTCTTTGTGTTTGTGCATTTGTATGTGTGTGTGTGCGTGTACATTTGTGTGTGCGTGTGTGCGTGTATGTTTGTACGTGCGTGTGTGTGTGCGTGTGTGCGTGTTTGGGAGGGTCTCCTCTTGACACTTCATTCCCCTCCAGTAATGTGGACCACCAGGAGCCACCCCGCCCACCAAGCACAGACAAGATCACGCATACCTCACTGTGGTGGAGAGGGTACTAAACCTTAATCTAACACTAAACCTTCATCTAATATTCCCTAACCTAATATATCTATGTATATACCCCTTAACATAACCCTAACCCGGGACCGTTCTTCCAATCCTTGAAATAAAGTCACTATACTTAAACGTAATATCTAACTTGACGTGTAGGGCAGGAAAATGGAGAAAAAACACAGAATTAAAACAACCGACCGTAATAATCCCACCACTCCCTTCAGGCCTCCCTCCAAAGACATTCCCCCAAAACACATGACTAACCTGTTGGCTTTCGCAATAGGTCTGGCTTGCCTTGTGGGAACCCCCCAGTCATGCATGACGAGTGCAAGGGCAGAGTGTGAACAGGTAGCCGGGTAGGCAGGTGGGTAGCCAGACAGGTAGGACACCCATTCATTTCATTAGGGCTCATGCGCTTGTTACAAGAGAATATCAACAAATATGGAAGAAGTATTCTCCTTAAATAAATTGCCTAACCTAGCATTGATATTGAACTGAGCCATCTCTAAGATAATAAACGAAACTGGATCATCACTAACCTCATCTGGATACAGCGCTCCATGCTACTGCAGATCCTCTAGGGGGGGAGAGGCCGTGAAACAGGCAACCAGGACGGCCAGGGGCGGGGTCCAGCCTTGATTAGCGTGTTGTTTCGTTATGCAGAGATATTTCCCGTCTCGATGAAGCTTTCAGGATTTAGTAGGCTCTTATAGTAGCCAGTCTACTCAGGGTTTATGTTACTACACAGACTCTTTTTAAGTACCGTTTACTACGTCTGGACAAGTTTGTGTTTGCCAATTATGTGCATAATTATGAAGCCCTGCCTTTATATGACCCTACATGATTGGTCCAAATAAAATGTGAAGCAAAATAATAGACTTAAAGGGCTCATGTCATGCCACCAGGTGTGGTTGTGATTAGCTGGTACAAGCGGTTTGGCACAAGGAAGGAATGATTTTCATAGTGACATCACAAGTGGGCGTGTCCACCTCGACATACGCTGGATAGATCAGTCTACCAGCTTACCCAGTGGACTGTAGCAAACATTGCTCTTTTGTCCTTCGTATATCTGGGTGGACACGGCCACTTGTGATGTCGCTATGAAAATCATTTCTTCCCTGTGCCAAACGGCTCGTACCAGCTAACCACACCTGCACCTGGTGGCATGACATGAGCCCTTTAAGATATTAATAAAAATCGGAGGCAAATTTCTCGAACCTTTTACCTAAACTCAATCATTTCTAACTAAACACTAAATCATCTCTGGTGGACTCTCTAACCTCATACATACACTTAACCACTCCTGAGAATTGTACTAACTGTAATTAAAGCCTAACCTAGAATACATCAACACAAGGGATGATTCAAACTGAAGAAACTCGGTGTCATTTTGTACCAATATTGGGGAAACAGCAGTGAACCGTAGGGATCTTTGACGTGCCCTAAATATCCCTCTGAAAATTACTCCAAAGTTCCCGGTCTAAGAATAATCTGCGTGAATCAAGGGATTCAAAAATAAATAAATAATGCTGGTCACACGCAGGGGTCACATGGTCAGAGCGTCTCATGATATGATGACGCACAAAAACAGACAACAAGCTGATCCACACTGTGAGTGGAGGTCCGCCATTTTGACAGGACGCTAAATGGTTAATGCTCTGGACAAGCAGCGCTCTTTCTCTGGAACGACACCGGAATACAGATTTCAAACGTGGCAAGACCTTCACTGGTGTTTGGGTTCACCCTTGACCACTTTAACCACTTGTTCTGTGGCAGCTATGCTCCACGTAGGTCATCCACATAACGTGGTGCTAAGCAATGCTAGATGAAGTGTGTTTTCATGTATTTGTCACTGTGTGTGGTGTGTACTTGGATCTGTGACACTGTATGTGGGTGTGTTTTTTAGGTTTAAGGATGTGTGCTTTATGCTTGTGCATGTGTTTGTGTCAGTTTGTGCGTGTCTGTATGTGTGGGCATGTAGAAAAGTGTTTGCATGTGCATGTATGCATGTATTAATGTATGAAAGTATGCATGCGTGTGTGTGTGTGTGTGTTTTTGTCTGTGTGCGGACCTGCGTGTGTGTGTGTGTGTGTGTGAGTCTGTTTTGTGTGTGTGTGTGTGTGTGTGTGTGTGTGTGTGTGTGTGTGTGTGTGTGTGTGTGTGTGTGTGTGTGTGTGTGTGTGTGTGTGTGCATTTACTGCGGCCCCTCAGCCAGATGAATCATGCAGGAGAGACACAGCAGGCTGCCGCCCCCCCGCCTGGGGGTGAAGCCCCCCGCTCACTCCCCATCGCACGACCCCCCATGGCTCCACACACCCACCTCCTCCACCTCCTCCACCTCCTGCACCTTATTCCCTCATCCACTCCCTCCACCTCTTTCCCCACCCTCTGCAACTCCTTCCCTCATCCACCTCCTAAACTCCTCCACCTCCACTCATCCACTCTTTTACTCCTCCATCCCCTCCACCCCCTCCACCCCCACTGTGCCTCCACTCCTTCCCATCCCCCCTGCCACTGGGGTGGTGGAGGTGGGTTGAGGTAGTGGACGAGGGGAGAGGGAGGAGGTTGTGGGTACGGTGGAGCTGGTGGATAAGGCGGTGGTGGTGATGAAAATGTCACGGTGGAAATGAGGCGGTGGAGGTATTTGAGGGGGTGAAGCATGATGGAGTCATGGTGGAGTAAGGCGGTGGTGGTGATGAAAATGTCACGGTGGAAATGAGGCGGTGGAGGTATTTGAGGGGGTGAAGCATGATGGAGTCAGTGGTGATGAGGGTGGAGGAGAGGGGTGCGGAGGGGTAGCAGAGAGTGGATTGGGAAAGGGTGGAGATGGTGGCAGTGATGAGGGGGAAGGTGGGGTGGGGTGGAGGCGGTGAAGCAGGGTGGAGAGTGGAGTCGTAGCATGGAGGGTGGAGGGGGCCTATGGTAGCGTAGCGGAACGCCTCGGTATGCTCCAATGTTCCTCGCTCCCTTTGGCATTCTTTATTTTTTTCTTCTTCTCTCTCTCTCTCTCTCTCTCTCTCTCTCTCTCTCTCTCTCTCTCTCTCTCTCTCTCTCTCTCTCTCTCTCTCTCTCTCTCTCTCTCTCTCTCTCTCTCTCCTCTCTCTCTCTCTCTCTCTCTCTCTCTCTCTCTCTCCCCCCTCTCTCTCTCTCTCTCTCTCTCTCTCTCTCTCTCTCTCTCTCGCCCTCTCCCTCTCTCCCTCCTTCTCCCTTCCTCCCCTACCCCCCGGTGGCTGTCGAAGGACCGACGGGAGACAGGAGAAAGGAGTGAAAAGGAAAGAGAGAGGGAGAGGGAAAGAAGAAAAACTACCATCCATCTCTCCCGTGATGAAAAACAACCGCCATTTTTAAATAAAAATAATAAGGTTGACTCTCTCAACCGAAGGCCCGGACAGCCATGGAGAGTAGGAGTTGGAGGAGGTGCAGGAGGTGGAAGAGGAGGAGGAGGAGGAGGAGCAGGAGGAAGAGGAGGAGGAGGAGGGGAGGCAGGAGCCAGACGAAGAGGAGAAGGGGGGGGGGTAGAGGAGGTAGGAGAGTAGAGGAGAGAGAAGTAGAAGAGGAAAAGGAGAAGTCGGGGTGGTGGGGAGATTGGGCAGTGGGGGCTTCATAGTGAGGGTATCTAATATTTTGCCTAGTAACTGCCAGGAGATGTCTCTGGACATCAGAGAACAGTCGGAGCCATTGTTGAGGCTCGTCTGGACCCCGGCACCAGCTCGCAGCAGAGGGCACAAGCGTGCGGCTGTACACAACGGTAGAAACCATTAAAACATTCTTCGCCATCATGTGCAGGACTCTGAGACAATGTCTTTTGTTGTTGCTGACATGCTGACATGGACCGTATTGACCTGGAGGCCATCCTGGTTCTAAATGCTGGCTAGACTGTTTGACCATTAAACTCATTTTTTTGTGGGGACTGTTTTATTTTGTGGGAAATTGTTACTTTGTGGGGACTGTGTTACTTTGTGGGGAATGTGTTACTTTGTGGGGACTGTGGTATTTTGTGGGGACTGTGTTACTTTGTTGGACATATTAACCTTGTGGGACATTGTTAATTTGTGGGGACTGTGTGGCTTTGTGGGTAATGTGTTACTTTGTGGGGACTGTGGTATTTTGTGGGGACTGTGTTACTTTGTTGGACATATTAACTTTGTGGGACATTGTTAATTTGTGGGGACTGTGTGGCTTTGTGGGACAATGTTAATTTGTGGGGACTGTTACTTTGTGGGGACTGTGTTACTTTATGTGGACTTTGTTACTTTGTGGTAACTTTGTTGCTTTGTGAGGAATTTGCAAATTTGTGGGGCCTTTTTCTGTGAAGACTTACTTTTGGGGACTGCGTAACCTTGTAAGAACTATATTACTTTGAAGGGAAATTTGTGACTTTGAGGAGACTAGGAGACCTTGTGGGAACTCTGTTGGTACATTTTTATCTTTTGTGGAGAATGTGTTACTTTATGGAGAATGTGTTACATTTTGGGGACTGTGTTACTCTGAAAAGAAGAGGAAGAAGAGCCACAGCTCCACCTGTTTAGTATTGGATTAAATATGTCATTACATTGTAATAATTTCTATGCAAACCAATACACTGTACACAATGGTTAAGGAGGTATACTATACTCGCATAATAATGTCTAGATAATTTTTCATGATGTTGCCATGTGTTTTAATTTTGTACGTGTATAGCTGTGTTTATAGCCCCACACCATTAGGTTCTCTCCATTTGAAGACATTATGTATGTCTCATGTTCAAACACAAAAGTGAGCTTTGGCTTTTAACTATGAAAAATTTAAGAAATGACCTTTCAGTTTTATACGACAATTAATCATTTCACTACCAGACCATGGAGATACAAAGGGAGAGAAGGATAGAGAGAGATATAGATAATGAACTTAATATCTTATATGAACCAAGACCCAAATAATTTTCACGCACTACCCGCATCATTCCTAAAATGAAACCTCATAAAAACACAGACCAACTCAAGTAAGGCTATATGATTTTATTGCTGTTCTTTTTTCTTTTTTTTGATTGCACCGTACAGTTCTGTCACACCCCAGACACAACATGTCCCTCAATAACAATTGTGAGGATAGTCTTTTACATCCCATAATGAAAAAAATATATAAAAAGTTTTTTCCCGCTACACATACCTCTCCAAAAAGAAGCCATACACATGTAGGGTAAAGTTACAATGCTGTGGGCGATGAAGGTACTAGCAGAAGCACAACACGGAGTGGAGAGAAACGGAACGTTTTGGCACAAAATGGCTGACCGTGGAGGAAGCGGAAGTGGTCTGAACAATTTGAAAGTTTGTCGCTGGTCCAGGCAGCAGAGTAGAATACACACTGTACAGGTAAACAAGCCATTCCCCGACACGAGGAAGATGAGGATGATGATGTTGACGCAGGACCTCCTGTGCATGTTGAATGCATCTTTTGTTCTTTCGGTTGTTCAGTGAGGCATATCAGACTCAATTCAAATATTTAAAAAAAAAACCTAACCTGATAGTCTCTCCCATAAAGGATGAAAATAACACATGACAGGTAACCGTGAGCGTGGATGGCCCTGTGAATTGTACACACAAACACGCCGTCGTGACCAGTAGAAACACGTCAAAACCCTCAAAATGCAAATGTACAAAAACCACAGAGAAAATACAGTCTATCAATAACCTGGTCATTTCTGTCCCACAGAAGAAACATTATAGTATTTTACAGTACTGTGCTGTTCAAAGCAACACAATGTAATCAACAAAACAAAAAAATTACATTCAAGCATAATCACACTTTCCTTGCTTTGATTTTGCTGGGAACCACAATTCCCAGCAGCCACCAGTGCAGAACCCCATACGCACACATACACAGCCGGCGCTATGGTAACGAGTACGGCCCCATGCCGAGTGTCAAGAGTGTCCAGAGTGGCGCGTTGGCGAGTGGCGTGATTACCTCACTGTCGATGACTTCATCAGTCGTAAGTGGCTGGGTTTGGAGGGGAGGGGGGGCTTTGGGGTGTGGGCGGCGGCGGCGGCGGCGGCGGTGGCCTGGCCCGGGGCCGACGGACTCTCTGCATTAAAGGTCTTCATCAGCTGGGCCACGCGGCCACGCCCACCACACGTTGCTGTCGCCGAGACGGAGCCAATCGCCGAGACAGAGCCAATCGTTGCTTGGGCGTTGTCCATCAGTTCGCTTTCTGGAGAGAGAGAGAGAGTGAGAGCGAGAGCGAGAGCGAGAGCGAGAGCGAGAGCGAGAGCGAGAGCGAGAGCGAGAGCGAGAGCGAGAGCGAGAGCGAGAGCGAGAAGAGAGAGAGAGAGGGACAGAGAGAGAGCGAGCGAGAGCGAGAGGTGGGGGGAGATGGGGGAGAAAGAGAGAAAGTCACTATTAATGTTGACCTTCAAAACAAGGCCAACGATCAACTCTGGTTAAAAGACGTCAAATATTTCTCTGGACACATTCGTGAAAAGTCTGCCCACTGACCATCTGTGAACCTTTTTCTCCTAACTTCTTCCCGTCTGTCTCTCTACCCCATACTGGACCAGACCCCCAGACCCCTGACCCGGTAGAATCCTGCAGAACCCGTGTCCCCTGAGGTGCAGTGGGGGGGGGTGAGCTGGGAGCACAGAAAGTGCCTTCCAAGCTAAAGCGCGATGGTGATTATCTGTGGCCCATGACCAGCAAGATGGGCTACTTGGGAAGTTCAAGCCCCTAAGGAGAGACGGGTATCTAACAGATACGAGTGTGGTCAAAGCGCCCTGGCACAGTCAGCAGTATCCTTATTTGTTCATAATGAAAATATTTCACGTCTCAGTATGTTTCCACTAAGCCCTGGGTTAACCTCAGCAAGAGTACCTTTCGGTTCATATCAGGACACCGATGGAGGACGCGTTATATCTGTGGTTTCATGCAAATGACCGGTTCATACTTTAAATGATAAAATGTTTGCATTGCAACATCCCCTGTGTGTGATTGAGTAAAAGGATGAATTGAGGATGGAGGGTGAGGAGGTTCATTTTTAAGGAGAGGGGGAGGGGATTAGAGTAAAAGGGAGTGAGGAGAGAGGTGATGAGGTGTGAGGAGAGGGGGGAGATGAAGGGTGAGGGGTAGAGAGGAGGGGTGAGGGGTAGGAGAGGAGGTGAGGAGGGGGGGGGGGGGGGAGAGGGGGCAGAAAGGGGTGAGGAGAGGGAGGCAGACTCAGACCCAGAAGGCTTGAGGAGACACATATTTTTAGTCCTCCCCTGAGGACACAAGTATAACGCACACATGCGTGCACACGTATGCGCACTAACACTCAACAAACAGACACACTCAACAAACACTATTGCTAACACACAACCACCCAGTCAATGTATGCAGAGGCATACACCGGTTTCTGCTGGATTTCAGAAGACACATAGATTCACACATTTCATTCAGCTCCACATATGCACTCACTCTCACACACACACACGCACACACACACGCACACACACACACACACACAACACACACACACACACACACAACACACCACACACACACACCACACACACACACACACACACACACACACACACACACACACAATCTCTCTCACCAAGACCTTCTGCTCATGGATTCCTGCATGTAGCCACCTCCGACCACCTCTAACCAAACAGCACAGGACCCACACACACACACACACACACACACACCTGGGTGCTGGGCATCTATAAAGCCTGATAGAAGAGAGAGGAGATAGCCACCTCCGACCACCTCTAACCAAACAGCACAGGACCCACACACACACACACACACACACACACCTGGGGGCTGGGCATCTATAAAGCCTGATAGAGAGAGAGAGAGCGAGAGCGAGAGCGAGAGAGCGAGAGCGAGAGAGAGAGAGAGAGAGAGAGAGAGGCCCCAGGTAGCCTGCAAGGTTCCCATCTTGTTTATAGTTGTCTACTCTTTTACTAGCCCACCCGCCTGACACCTTCCTCCTTCTACCCCCTCCTCTCCCCTTTCCCCCAAAACCTTCCTCCACCTCCTCTTCCTCTCCGTCATCTCCCCAAGCCCCCCTAATGCTCTTCCTCACATCCTTCTCCCCCTGGCTTTCATCCTCTTCCTCCACCCGTCCTCTTCCATATCCTCTTCGACCTCTCCCTGCTACGTCCCTTTCCCTCCCCCTCCCCCCACCACCACCTTCTCTTCCTCCTCTCCCCCCCTCCCCCCCACACACACACACACACCACGTTCCTTCTCATCCTCCCCCTCTTCCTCCCCCCCCTCCCCCCAGGTCTTCCTGCGGCCCCTGACCCGTGGTTCCTGTGTTAATGTGCTCTAGCCGCGCTGCGTGGGCTAGCCTCTGATTGTCTCGTTGTGTTGTGCCGTCGTCACGGAAACCTTGGATAGGCTCCAGCAATTGAGGCGGACACATATGTGAGCACGCACTGGGCACACACACACACACACACACACACACACACACACACACACACACACACACACACACACACACACACACACACACAGCACACACACAGTCAACACAGGGTTACAGGTACGATACACACAGCGCATAACACAAGGGTGTGATTGCACACGGATACACACACTCATACACATTCGCACACATACACACACTCACACATAGACCCTAGGCGTCATCCGCGCGCACACACATAATCATGGCCAGAGAGTTTTTGGAGCTCAGCGACTTGGTGATGGTCTGAGTGGAATGCTTAATGTCGAGAGAGAGAGAGAGAGAGAGAGAGAGAGAGAGAGAGAGAGAGAGAGAGAGAGAGAGAGAGAGAGAGAGAGAGAGAGAGAGAGAGAGAGAGAGAGAGAGAGAGAGAGAGAGAGAGAGAGAGAGAGAGAGAGAGAGAGAGAGAGAGAGAGAGAGAGAGAGTGACGTCAATAGAAGTGGAATTGGGATACAACGGATAAACTAGAGAAAATAAGGATGCTTTTTCCTCCTTCAGATTCGTTAATATGCGAAAAAGTCTGCGGAGTAAAAGTGAACACTCGATAGTTTGCTAAGTTTAACTAGTGCTGACTAAGCCGTTGTATCGGACCTCAGGCGAGATGAAGCCCACACGCCTTCCACTCAAAGGTCAGGTATTTGCACGCGGCCGACGCCACAGAACCAGCGTCACGTCTTCGCTGCGCTAACGCGTCAATCAATACGGAGCAGGCGGGTCGAGACGGTGGTGCTCGCCAGAAACGCAGTGCTGGCCCACGCTATGTCGCCCGTGTTCACACATGTACGACGCAAAGAGAGAGAGAGAGAGAGAGAGAGAGAGAGAGAGAGAGAGAGAGAGAGAGAGAGAGAGAGAGAGAGAGAGAGAGAGAGAGAGAGAGAGAGAGAGAGAGAGAGAGAGAGAGAGAGAGAGAGAGAGAGAGAGAGGCCACACGAGCTGCAGATTTAAAAAGAAAAACGTGTCTCAATTTAACACTCTCTTTCTCATTCTCTCAATCCAATTCAAGGGAAAAAAAGATTGGAATTATAGTTTATGTGCAATATACTATAGGCTGTGAAATATAAAATACTATTCTCTCTCTCTCTCTGTCTCTCTGTCTCTCTCTCTCTGTCTCTCTCTCTCTCTCTCTCTCTCTCTCTCTCTCTCTCTCTCTCTCTCTCTCTCTAGACCTTGTCTTCTCCAGCAGGGAGGGAAAGAAGGTCTCTCTCTCTCTTGTCTTCTCCAGCAGGGAGGGAAAGAAGGCTCTTCTCCACGCCTTCTTCTCCAGCAGGGAGGGAAAGAAGGTGCGTGCGTGGGTCGGTGGTGGTGGTGGGTGGTGCGTGGTGTGGTTGGTGGTGGTGGTGGTGGCCGTGGCCGGTCTGGGGGGAGGCTAGCAGGGCTGGGGGGGGGGGGCGGGAGACGGAAGGGAGGAGGTAGGGGGGTGGACAGAAGTGGGCCAGAGGGCAGAATTCCGGAGCAGCAGCCCGGCTGTGCTGTGAAGGACAGCGAGGAGGAGGAGGAAGAGGAGGGGTGGGGGAGGAAGAGGGGGAGGAGAAGGGGGAGGAAGTGCCCCCCCCCCCCTGTCACTTATCGGCTGCGGCCGAGCGTCGCCCAGGGCCAGAGTGGGGAAGGGGAGCTGGAATGTGTCCTTCCCTCTGAAGGTGAAGTGAGGGAGAGAGAAAAGTAGGGGGGAGAGAAAGAGAGAGCCTGTGCACACACACACACACACACACACATGGATCCCACTCACGCCTGCACGCACACACTGGGTGGCACACACACACACACACACACACACACACACACACACACACACACACACACACACACACACACACACACACACACACACTCAAGACCACCAACCACAGAGGCTTGGTTGCACACACAGACACACTAATACCCACATACACACGCACAAACAAGCGCAGGCAGGTGTACATATACAAGCACATCATTACACACACCCAAACACACACACAACATACAAAAACAATCGAGTCCAGACCCACACAAGTATGATAGTTCACTAACTCTAACACACACACATACACACACACACACACACACACACACACACACACACACACACACACACACACACACACACACACACACACACACACACACACACACACACACACACACACACACACACTCCCAAAAGCCCATACACAGATCCATATGATAACATTGGCAGCTGCTTTAGACAACAAATGCAAATGCATGCCCAAACATGCATGCATCCACCGTCCACACACACACACACACACACACACACACACACACACACACACACCACACACACACACACACACACACACACACACACACACACACACACACACACACACACACACACACACACACACACACACACAAACTGCCCTCATATAGGACTACAAAAACGGTATTATAAATATGTGATTTTTTCTTCCATGAACTTCCAAGGGCCGATTGTGTTTTTTCTGATGTGCTTATTCCAAACAAAACAAAAAGTATTCAGTGCACATTATGAGGTATAAAAGCATTTGACCACGGCCTGCCGGTAATGATATTGTAATCCCTCAGTCTCCATCAGGATCTTGGTCCGATGATGATTTATTTTATTTTCCAGCAGGGGGCGAAAGAGTTACTGCAAAATCACTCCCCACCAGCAGATGGTGCTAATGACCTGGCCCTGTTTAATGTTTTGTTTTTTTTCTTTATAAGTGGGTCACCGTCATCCCAAATTGACTGTGTGAACTACTTTACGGAGTCTGAGGACCACCACGCGGTCACGCGGCTGGGGAGACCGGATCCTCACTCTCACTGGGAGCACACTGAGAACACTCCTAGATTATTAAAGCGGCCGGGTTAAAGTATTAGTGGAGAATAACCAGGAAACTTTCAAAGGACAACAAAGTGGGCTCTAATTTAACTATTTTCCGCATCAGAATTATTTTCAGGTAATATCAACTCATGGGAGAGGGAGTTTTTATTATTATTATTTTTTTAGAATTTCCCAAGAGAAAACACGCTTTAAACATGTAATGCTTACGTTATACAGGCCAGGCAACAAGCAGATGTGCAGCAGCGAAGCAGAACGGGGCTTTGACAAAGGAGGGTTTAGCCGGGCTCAGCCTGATTCTGGCTAGCAGACCGGGGGCTCAGAGGCCTGGTTACATGGTCCCTGGTTCGATTCTCAGGGAGTCTGACTGCCGTCAGAACCACCTGCCGACGACCTGTACCCCTCGGGGCCCCTACGCTGCGTTACAAAAGGCGTTCCCCCTGGATGTCAGGCTGACCTAGTTTACAGAACCACACCGGATGATCCCCCTGGTACCTGAGCGTTCAGGTGGGGTTTGAGGGCACCACCAGAACCTCCAGGTCTCCCCTGATCCAGGGCTGGTCGGGGATATGGGTCACACCTGGATATGCTCCACATATTGAGTTCTCATTCAATCTAATAGTTCGTAGTAACAGTAATAATGCATTTTTTGATGCTGAACGTTTTGCACGTATCTAATATAGCCGAGTCCCTGAGCTTTTTGTGAGGTTTTGAAGATTTGTGAGAGTTTCTGAGCATATTTCAATGGTTTTGACTGTTTTCCAAGGGTTTTTCGAGTTCAAAGGTCAATCCAAGCAGGAGGGGCGGGGTCGCACCACGTACCTTCTCTGCGGCCAGGCTCCTGCGTCGGCGTGGCCCTCTGGGGCTTCAGTAGTTGGTAGCAGGCCCTCGGCGCGGCGGTGGGGACTGGCAGGTCTGCGGCGGCGGCGGTGGCGGCGGCCAGATACATGGGCGTCGGCGTCTGCGTTGGCGTCGGGGGGTCCGGGTCGGCCTGTGTGGCGCCCGAGGGGACTTTGGCCCTGACGTTCCTGGCTGCGCTCAGGGCGGCGAGCATGGAGGCCGGACGCACGGTGATGACGCCGGTCCTCGTGGCGGGATGGAAGACTGTCGTCCCCGGAGGGGGCGGGCTGTCGCCGGGGGCGCCGCCTGGATTCAACTCAGGCTGGAGGGAGAGGGAGAGAGAGGGAGAGGGAGAGGGAGAGGGAGAGAGAGAGAGAGGGAGAGGAGGGAGAGGGAGAGAGAGGAGAGAGAGAGAGAAGAGAGAGAGAGAGAGAGAGAGAGAGAGAGAGAGAGAGAGAGAGAGAGAGAGAGAGAGAGAGAGAGAGAGAGAGAGAGAGAGAGAGAGAGAGAGCGAGAGGGAGAGAGCGAGACAGAGAGAGAGAGAGAGAGGGGTGGGGGGGAAGAGAGAGGGAGAGAGAGAGAGAGAGAAGTGTTGGGGGAGAGAGGGAGAAGTTAAGGGGCTGCTTCACCTACAGGGAAATACAGTTTCCTCCTTCGTTCTGTGAATATAATAACGGCCTGACGAGCACAGGAAAGCGGGGTGACTCGTTCAAAAAGTATTTGCAGCATATGTTCAGGGGAAATAATGACTTGAACAAAGAGCCACTTCACTATTGCCTCCACTTTATTCCAGATCCCTGACAATCAGCCATTCACTCTCTCTCTCCGTCTCTCTTTTTCTTCTCTCCAAGTCTCAGCCTTCCACGCTGTCGCCCTCCTTCCAAGTCAAATTAGGAACCCTGCCGTGTCTGTGGCTACAGGCATGGCTTCATCTGCAAGAGCTAGACCACAACCAGACCAGACCAGAGCTAGACCACAACCAGACCAGACCAGACAAGAACCAGACCAGACCAGAACCAGACCAGACAGACAGACCAGACCAGACAGGACCAGACCAGAGCTAGACCACAACCAGACCAGACCAGACCAGACCAGAGCTAGACCACAACCAGACCAGACCAGACAAGACAAGAGCTAAACTACAACCAGACCAGACAGGACCAGACCAGAGCTAGACCACAAACAGACCAGACAGGACAAGACCAGACCACAACCAAGCAAGAAAAGAACAAACAGGACCAGATCACAACCAGCCCAGACCAGACCGGACCAGCCCAGACCAGACCAGACCAGACCAGACCAGACCAGACCAGACCAGACCAGACCAGACCAGACCAGACCAGACAGGACCAGACCAGACCACAACCAAACAAGACAAGAACAAACAGGACCAGATCACAACCAGCCCAGACCAGACAGGAATAGACCAGACCAGACAGGACCAGACCAGACAGGACCAGACCAGACCAGACCAGACAGGACCAGACCAGACCAGACCAGACAGGACCAGACCAGACAGGACCAGACCAGACCAGACAGGACCAGACCACACCAGACAGGACCAGACCACAACCAGACAAGACAAGAACAGACAGGACCAGATCACAACCAGACCAGACCAGATCACAACCAGACCAGACCAGACCAGACAGGACCAGACCAGACTGGACCAGACCAGACCACAACCAGACCAGACAGCAGACAGGACCAGAACATACAAGAAACAGACCAGACAGGACCCGACTATACCGGACCGGACCACATCAGAAAAAGACGGGAATCATCAGATAGACCTGAGCAGAACTCAAACCAGACTGGACTATCTCCCATTCTCAGAGACCATGGCCCTAGGAAAGCTGGAGTGCAGCCTGACAGCCCGTCCCACCAGAAAGAGAGGAGGGGAGGGGAGGGGAGGGGAGGGAGGCCTCGAGCAGGGACACCCAAGGCATGGGTGGATATAAGCTGGGTCAGGCCTGTCGAAGAGACAGCCCTGTGTCGATGTCAGATGGAGATATTGAAGCCGAAGGGAGAAGGAAAATGCAATAGAGCAGAGATGTTGGCCCAGACCCCTCCGAGAATACATCCTGAGGGTTGGGACCTCCATCCTCATCCATCTGCGACTGATGCACAAGCTCCTGTCTCTCTCTCCCAGATTCACGTTGCGTCATTGGCACGAGCCATATCTTATCATATCTTATCATATTGTAATATTGGAAAAACGAAGCATGTTTTAGAAAATACACTTGATCTTGTAAGAGCAGACCCCATGTTTGGTGTGGTGGTAGATAAGGTTATATTCATTTGTTTGAAAGCATTTATGTCTTAAAGCTGCAGTGTAGACATAATCAGAGAGTTATGAAAGAGCAAAGAATGGTGAAAGATATTAACGATTTTTAAACTTTTTTTTTTATCTCCCCCCGCTGTGCTGCCCCCCGCCCCCTATGTTTCATTCCACACACCTGTGGTTGAGGGTAAATGGATTGAACCACCAATGACGGAAAATATTTCCTGATTGGTTCGGAATGAGCTGGGAGCGGCCTAAATCGTAATTGTCTCAAACGGAGGTGGCCGCATTCAAATGAAAAGGATATTCTAACAGCGCATTTCACTGGCCTCGTATCCATGAGGCAATTACGAACCAATTCCACTCATATTACAGTAGAGAGTAGATAAACCACAATAACCTGTATAACCAGGAACTGAATTTAATATGAAGGCGGACATTGAAAAAAGAAAGTGTGTAGAAAGTAAATTGACTGGTCACATGGGATTACTTTTGGGGGATTTATGTTACTTTGGACCTTTCCTTTAACAGAGCATTTTGAGTTGAATCTTGGTTGTTGTTATAATCTATCCTTCTCTCTATCTTTCTCTGTCTCCCTTCTTCTCTGGATATATGTCTCTCTGCCCTCTGCCCTCTGCTCTCTCTCTCTCTCTCTCTCTCTCTCTCTCTCTCTTCTTCTCGCTCTCTCTCTTCTCTCTCTCTCTCTCTCTCTCTTCTCTCTCTCTCTCTCTCTCTCTCTCTCTCTCTCTATCTCTCTCCTCTCTATGTCTCTCTCTCTCCTCTCTATGTCTCTCTCTCTCTGCCGTGCTTTACGCTAACATGAGGCCATCTGTTCTAGAGGTTTCCTCAACACCTCGCCTCAGAAAAAAACCCTCAAAAAAACCTCCAACCCAAGGGAGCTGTAGTTGTGATTTGGGTTTCCATGGCAACAAGGGACTGTAGTGGCGATCTCGGTTCCAATGACAACATGGGGCTTTGGTGGTGCTGAATATTCTCATGGTGAAAAAGGTGCTTTAGTGATGATAAAGGTCCCCACGGGGGGCTGTAGCGTGATGTGCGTCCCCTTGGCTATCCAGGACTGAATTAGTAATATTTGTTCCTATGGTAACCTGGGACTTTGGTGGTGGGGAATGTTCCAGTGTGATCATGGGACTGTGGTGGTGCTGAACTTTCCCATGGTTACAGAGGGTTGGATGCGAAGAGAGCTGAGTTTAGCTGCTCCCAAGAGATATTAATCTGGGCATGAGCCAGAACTCAGATGGAGAGAGAGAGAGAGAGAGAGAGAGAGAGAGAGAGAGAGAGAGAGAGAGAGAGAGAGAGAGAGAGAGAGGGAGAGAGAGAGAGAGAGAGAGAGAGAGAGAGAGAGAGAGAGAGAGAGAGAGAGAGAGAGAGAGAGAGAGAAAGAGTGTGACGCGACAGTTGATCATAACCACAATTTCCTGTTGGTCAGAGTTTGGGCCAGTCATGGGGAACGCATAGAACCACTATAGGCGCACTAGAGACACCCTGGGTTACTGGACTAGATCAGAAAATATCAAGACATTCCACAAAGTCGGTTGACATTGGGGAACTATTCAGAGGAAATCCTGGGAAACAGAGTATTTAAAATGTTCTCGGTCAGTAAACATGCTTCATTTATTAAATGAGCCTCTTCCTATAGAATATGACCAAAGACATGAATCCATGTTGTAAGCAGAAAGCATTGTTTTCATGGAGTTTATGTGTAAATCTGGCTGGAGAGACTTAAAACAAGATACTTTTAGCCATTATTTGAACTCCCTCCCCATGACATCATGACCAACAACAACAACAACAACAGGTGTGCTTACATGTAATTCATTCTCAAGATTATTAACGAGACATTTATATTCAAATCTACTCTGATTTCAGTAAGTGTATTATTCATTAGCTTTTATATCAGCAACTTCAAACAGAAAACTCAAACCAAAAGAGTTCCCATGATTTTTATTTCCAATCAATAAAACCCCACTAAATAACAAATAGGACGTACCTTTTCTACTGCTGAAGGTGACACACGTTCGCTCAGTGACACCTGTGGGTTAAAAAAAGACATTACACAAGGAACAGCGGGCCAAATTACTGCATCGGTTGCCCTGAAAACAGTTACAGCAACTCACCTGTAGAGGGGGCAAGGCGCTCACTTCCTTAGAGCATTCCTGTAGAGAGAGACGGTTCCACGTCAGGTCACAGAGTAATATGCCTTAGAATGACTTCATACATAACACAGCTTGCACTGATTTAACCCCATACATTTTTAAGGTATATGTAAGGACGTTCTTTGTTTGTCGTGTGACGTACATTGAGATGTGATTGAGATATCGTCAAAAAAGCAGATTGACAACACATAGGCCTACCTCAGGCAATAACTATAATCAAAAGTATAAATCATGATTTTTTTATCGAATGGACAAACTAAGGAAACTGCTGCAGGCCATTAATAAATCCCACACAAACCTTTTTTTTTTTAAAGTGGTTCTCCTTCATGACATTAACACTGATGGTTACCATGACAACACAGCACATCTCTGCTTAACACCAAGCATGGAAGCGTCCAGAGCATCCAAACACCACATCAAAACAACACATCAACACACGGCCCACACTGCATTAACTACATGACAAAACAACCCATCATCAAAAACACACGACGTTAACGCACCAAAGCGACATATCAGCACACCACATTTAACACACCGTGACACAACCACATAATGTGACCTTGCTCTAATTCCTCCCCGGATACAATCATAGCTTTGTGATGGATTTAGAAATGTATTGAAATCCTATGAAAAGCACAGTGTAACAGAAAGAATGAGAGCACAGACTGTACGCAGGCACCACCCTGTATATAGGCTGTTCCTTAAGCTCCTCTGTTTGTCGCATGTAAAGGGAATCCCAGAGAAGGCTCACAATGAGGCAGCTGAGAGGGAGTGTTTGTGTGCTGGTGTGGGGGGGGGGGGGGGGGGGGGTTGTGTGTCTTCGGCTGTGTGTGTGTGTGTGTGTGTGTGTGTGTGTGTGTGTGTGTGTGTGTGTGTGTGTGTGTGGTGTGTGTGTGTGTGTGTGTGTGTGTGTGTGTGTGTGTGTGTGTGTGTGTGTGTGTGTGTGTGTGTGTGTGTGTGTGTGTGATTGATACGGGCGTGCTTTAGAAAAGAGACGTTTGGGATTTGGATAGAATGGGTTAGTAACAAGACACCACACGTGTGTGTGTGTGTGTGTGTGTGTGTGTGTGTGTGTGTGTGTGTGTGTGTGTGTGTGTGTGTGTGTGTGTGTGTGTGTGTGTGTGTGTGTGTGTGTGTGTGTGTGTATGTATGTGTGTGTGTGTATGTGTGTGTCAGACAAACAGAAAGACACACATACACACGCACACACACACACACACAGATGAACCCACAGACGATCACTAAGAAACTCAAACACACACAGACACACACACACACACACACACACACACACACACACACACACACACCGTGGCGCTGGGCGCTGCTGTGTGGTGTGCTTTAGGAGGCGGGTTCTCCTTCGTCGCTGGCTCTGCCGTACTCCTCTGGAGAAGATTGCTCTTCAGACCGGCCCCTGATTGGCTGAAACACAGACAGAACGTATCCAATGAAACAGATTTTTGAACGCTCCACTCCAACCATCCCATAATGGATTAAGCGTCCTGTAGGACGGGACATGCTCCCGTTACTCTGCTGTGGTTAAGGGAAAGTTACTCATGCAGGACATGGATTTTGAATAGCCACTCCATTAGGGTGATAGACTGTTATTGTCATCGGCCTCAGTTTTGACTACTAATCACAACTACTACTGCTAATACTACTCAATCCCTACTAAATCACTATCACCAAATACCTACTACTAAATCTCTACTAATACTACAAATCACTACCACTAAATCAGTTCTATTAAAAAATAAATAGTAAATCACTAATGCAAGATGCTTCAAATAAATACTAACGTTAAATGCTAATGAATCACTAATACTGAATCCCTACTACTAAATAATACAACTTAATACTGCCAATTACTTAATGACTACTACTAAATCACAACTACTAAATCAATAAAAAAAAGAATGATACAAAATATCACTAAATTGCTACTACTAAATTACTACCACTAAATATCTACTTCTAAAGCAATAATTATAACACAAATCAAACGCTAGATCATAGGAAACCAGTTCAGCGTAGGCTAGTACACGTTGTACTGCGTCAGGCTGTGTAGATGAACTATCCTGGAATTTGAAAAAAGATCTGATGATGCATTAAAAAGGACAAGGCTGTTGTTCATAAGAGAAAGACATAAATAGATCTGCACTAACACTGCGTGTTATGCAACGGTACAAAGCGTCTGACTCATCTAGGTTCTGAAGTTCATCTAAAAAATGATGAACATTCCGATTAATAGGCAGTAAATACCTCAAATGGGTGCTCAACATTCATGACAATTAACTCTTAACTCTTACCTACATTTTTCTTCACTCATCTACTCAGCAAAGCAAAAAAAACGTCACATATTTCTTTGTAATATCCGAATGAATAGGAACACATTTGAGAACATTGACTGCTCTCTCTATTGTCCTAAATAATCCCATCCCACCGCTCCCATCATGCCTCAGTCCCACCCTGTTCTCCATCTATTGTCAATCAAAATCCTTAATTATCCAGTCGCAAGCGTCTTACGGTCTTGTCCCTCATATCCAGCTTTATCTCTCAAACACACAACAGGGAAAAAGTCTTTAATAGATCCCCAATGCACACATCTCTGAGCAAGAACCCCCCCCCTAGCACACAACCTGCTCCTTGATGACATGTATCTCAATTCACTCTCACAGGAAGTCTGCTTAATGCCTAGCTAAAAAACAGGAACTGGAAGGCCTACGTGGTTCTATACCTGGCACTATTGTGAAGCACCGGAACCTTCTTCTCCCCGAGCCCCGAGCAGATGATCTTGGAGGTCTTGAACTCGTCCACCTCACCGATGACGATGACCGCAATGTCGCCATCACGACCCAACTGCCACGTCACACTCTTAGCATTGGCTGAAAGAGAGAGAGGGGGGGGGGGGGGGGGGGGGGGGAAGGAGAGACAGACTCTTAGAGATCTAGTGGTTGACTTGGAGGGGAGAGGACAGAGAGAGACAGACTCTTGAATGCCTATCTGTGGGCTAAAGTAGAGACGACAGGGAGAAACAGACTCTTAAGTGTCTAACTGTTTACTGGAGGAGAGAGGACAGAGAGAGGACAGAGAGGGAGTCGGAGAGAGAGAGAGAGAGAGAGAGAGAGAGAGAGAGAGAGAGAGAGAGAGAGAGAGAGAGAGAGAGAGAGAGAGAGAGAGAGAGAGAGAGAGAGAGAGAGAGAGAGAGAGAGAGAGAGAGAGAGAGAGAAATTATCTAAATATCTAATTGTTGACTGGAGGAGACAGCAGGGCCGACTCTCAAGTTGCTTGAACACTCTCAGAAAAAATGACCCAACTTCAGAATATCGGCCAAAGTTGGGCAATGCAAATGTTCCCCACCAAGCCGTAATCAGCCGGTTGGTTGGGTTTAGAAGCTCTTAGTCAGCTCAGATGTTTCACCCTGAGACTATTAGAGGAAAGATGTGGAAAGTACCTTGAGAGAGGAACAGAATGATAAAAGTATTTGTAAAGAATCTCACGCTAAAAGATCTTATTACACCAACAGGATGTCACATTTGCAGTTCGCATACAGCAGAATCCTGGGAAACATGACTGTAAACATTATTCAGTGAAGTGGTGATTCAGAATGTAAACCCGAGAGTGGAGGTGGATGTTGAGCGGTTGTCTTGGCAACTCTTGCTAATACTGTCAATGTTCTTGTCTGAACATGCGAGAACCCACACACCCCCCTCTCTCTCTCTCTCTCTCTCTCTCTCTCTCTCTCTCTCTCTCTCTCTCTCTCTCTCTCTCTCTCTCTCTCTCTCTCTCTCTCTCTCTCTCTCTCTCTCTCTCTCTCTCTCCTCTCTCTCTCTCTCCTCTCTCTCTCTCTCTCTCTCCCTCCCCCCTCCCCCCCTCCAGTGCACAGCCCCTGTCAATCTCTCCCCCTCTTACCTGCCCTGACCCCCTACTATGGACAGCCACTTCAGATGGCCCCAACACCACTCATTCGTGGCATGTGAAGTCGCCGCCACTCTGTGTGAAGGCAGCACATGGAACTTCATTCAAATCAGGCCTTTGCATTGTGCAGTAGGCATTTCATAGGCTCATAAACAGAGACGCGTGTTGTCACAACCAACAAGTTTTGCTAACCTGATTGTCAATAACATTCCAGCAGGGCAGCTTTGGCCGGTACAGATTAGTCAAAGCAAATGGAATAAATCCGACGGCCCACCAACTGATTTTAGGAACCCGGGCGGAACTTTACACACTTATCTGGTGGTTTTTCAAACAATGTTTAAAAAATGAATGTGTTTGGTCCCTCTCTCTATTGTTGTTCAGCAGATATTTTGGTTAAAAAGAACTGAGTGATTTGATTTGGATACACGTCATGCATGAGCAGGTAGGTAGGGGTTGGGTGTATCCTTTTATTTTCCATAAAGAAGTTCCATTTATTGCTTGTTGACTGCTAAAGGGTGAACACTAATGAGTGAACCAGGGTATTCTAGTGTCTTCCCTGGTTTCCCTGGTATCCTGGTTGAGTTAAATGATGAGGTTGAGGATGCTAACGTTTAGGTTTAAGGGGGTTACGTTTAGGGCTTAGGCTGAAGATAGTTACGTTTGCTGTGTTGACCAGCCCTCGTAGTTCTTTACTACCGAGATGAATTCAGTCATGTGACTTACTTCAAAGAGGAAGTGATGTCACTTCCAGTAACCCTTTCACACAAAGAGATTATATATGCCACATTTAGCGGACCAGCCCTCAAGTTGTCTATCCAGAAAGGGTTTGGTCGACACAGATCTGCAGACACAAAACTGAAAACACGTCATGTAATTATTAACAAGTATCCTATTGAACCCTATTGTTATTTGAATGTCACAACTTTGGGGTTGTCATAGGTTGGTACTCCTTATGTAGCCGAAACGAAATTGGAACTGATGGTGCCATACAGTCTCTGTGCGACTGTGTTTGTTTTGTTTCTGCATGCTGAACTTTTGCCCATTTACTATTTTGTTTTGATGATCTCAAAATGCCATCACTTTTTCCTTTGTATCTCTGCTGTGGGACAGAAGGGAGGGAGGGTATGTGTATGATTGATTGATTGTGTAACACAGGAAAATAGCAAGACCTAAAACGATTCATTGAGAAAATAGTCACACACCCGTCAGCTAGGCTGCAGAGTCAAACTAACACTCTGGAAAACCATTTTCAGCAGGAAGTAGCAGACCTCTTGTATAATTTCCCAGATTTGTTAATGTGACATTTTAGGAAAAATAACTAAAAAATGAGACTCAAATGGAACATCTTTATAGCATAAATAAAATAATTTTTGTGGTTTACTTTAATAATTTCAAAATCCAGCAAGTGGAACTTGCAAACTAAGCTATCCGGAGCTAATCAAACACTCTCTTTGTTTTACAAACACGTTAGTTTCCTGTGTGACTTCCTGTCTAACCCCCAGTTAATTGTTTCAAGAAATAGGCCTTGACTGACTTCCTGTTTGACATGGAAGATGTAGACTCCTCCTCTTCCTCTTAACACGGCCGTTGCCGGCACAACGAACCCACAGACCATCTGATCTTAGCCTTCGGGTGTGTAATTGTGTGTGTGTGTGTGTGTGTGTGTGTGTGTGTGTGTGTGTGTGTGTGTGTGTGTGTGTGTGTGTGTGTGTGTGTGTGTGTGTGTGTGTGTGTGTGTGATATAGCAAGGGACCCAGGGCAGCTGTCTAAGTCATTACAACACACACAAAGAATACTCTCTCACACAAAGAATTCTCTCTCTCTCTCTCTCTCTCTCTCTCTCTCTCTCTCTCTCTCTCTCTCTCTCTCTCTCTCTCTCTCTCTCTCTCTCTCTCTCTCTCTCTCTCTCTCTCTCTCTCTCTCTCCTCTCTCTTCTCTCTCTCTCTCTCTCTCTCTCTCTCTCTCTCTCTCTCTCTCTCTCTCTCTCTCGAGAACAAGCTGCTTTCCACGCAGTCAGGATCCCATGCCATTCCAGTGACCCCCAAAAGGATAAAACTGGTTAAGAATAATAATAACCCACAACTGTGAGGAACTCCTGCTCTATGTTCCAGAGGAACATAGAGCTACAACCAACAGAATGTAAACACGGCTCCCATTCTTACAAATGGAAGCATGTGTTTCAGTGTGCACCCATAAAAGGACACTCACACCAACCCTAACCCCAGCACCAAGAGAATGTAGACCGACCAGATTGCCCAGAATTCTTCAAACCAGTTTCTTGAGAGACAGACAGAGAGAGAGAGACAGAGATAGACGAAAAGAGATAGAGAGACAGAGGGAGGCAGCTACCGCAATTGCGTTTGGTGTTTTTTTTCTTGTGTATTCCGGAAAGACGTAAGCAGGTTCATTCTTTCGCCCTTAATCTAACAGGTATGTGCACCACGATACATACGGTGCTCTCCTTTCATTGGCTATCTCCTGGGACAGATTGTCTCTGACTTGACCCCCACTAGTTGATTTACTATCTGTTGTTTTGCTCCCCTCTCGGAGGCTGCCATTGTGACCTGCTGTATCACTGCTCCTCTAAGCTTCAGGGTTAAAGCTTCCTGCAAATCCACTGGAAGACAACGCTCACAACAACAGCCCTGCAGGCACAACACACACACGCACACACACACACACACACACACACACACACACACACACACACACACACACACACACACACACACACACACACACACACACACACACACACACACACACACACACACACACACACACACACACACACACACACACACACAGAAGCATAAGCACACACATAAACTAACTAAAAGTATGTAAAAACCTCAATGATCAGCTTCTCAGTCCATACTACCAGTGAGCAAATGATTTAATTGTTTTAAATAAAGATTGTTTTAACAAGCAAGTGTCCGTACTTCAAACCCCCGGTGCTTACATTACAGGACCCATTTCTACTTAACAGGGCCAGCTCAGCGCTCATGTAAACACTGAAACCAGGCTAGCAGAGTTCTGTTTCCCCCTCCACAGCTGTTGAGGTGACAGTAAACACACACTGACGTATACACACTACACAGTGGACATCTGAGAGCACAAAACACACACAAACACACACACAGACGGACACACATACCATCACAATCTCACACCGGCATGCACTCACACACACACACACACACACACACACACACACACACACACACACACACACACACACACACACACACACACACACACACACACACACACACACACACAGAAAAGAAGACCCACACAGAACACACACACACACATAAACTCACACACAGAAAAGAAGACCCACACAGAACACACACACACACACACACACACACATAGAACTACACACAGAACCCACAGAGAACACACACACATGCCTTACAGTAGAGTTACAGCCCTTTACCGAAACGCACCCAGCCATTTATGAACCACATCAGACATCTTGCCAACATCTAGAGAGATTCTGCGGGACGACGCTTCCCCTCTGAAGACGCCCGGTGGATCACAGCACTGTGATGGAAACTCCTCAGGTTACCATGGTTACAAAGACGCCACAAACCAAAAGTGTACTGACAGAGTTTTTGGGGGGGGGAGGTGAGGTGGGAGGGGTGTGGGGGGAAAAAAGGGGGGCTTACCTCTCTTTGGTCTGATCCTCAGGGGTTCACCGGGTCCTCCGTCTCTCTCCACCTTCTCCTCCCGCTCCTTCCAGCGCCTCACCTGCTCCTGTCTCATCTTCAGGAACAGCGTCTTCTTCTGGTCCTCGCTCAACGCGTCCAGCACGTCGGGGTCGATGTACATGTCCTTCAGGATCTGCTGCAGCATGGTTGCGTGTGGCCGCCGTTCCCCGGGCTACCGGGACCAAATAGATAGTGTTTGTATGGGGGGGGAGAGAGGGGGGATTGGTGGTCCCGGAAGAGAGAGATGAGGGGCTCCTCGTGGGGGGGGGGGGGGGGGGGGGGGGGTGCTTGGGTGATGGCGTGGGTCGGGTGGACGGTCCGGGTGGACTCCCAGTTCTTCCTTAGGTTGAACACAGACCCGGATATCCTACAAGACAGGCTGTCTTCCTGGTGATGTATCGCGTGTGACACATGTACTCAAACAGATACGCATAGTGGCACCCACACATACACACACACACACACACACACACACACACACACACACACACACACACACACGCACACACACACACACACACACAATCACACTCAAAGTCTTATTTCCTGTATTTGGTCCTCGTACATCTGCTGCTTCCACTACAAAATGTTCACTTTCCTTCGAGTTTGGAAGCCATTGCATACACCCTGCAAGAAAACACAAAAACAGAGGCAAGCTGAGTCCAAGATAGTAATTACAACGTTTAAGACATTGTTCCTTCACACATAAACGACTTCACACAGTTTTTCTTCCCACTACACATCGCTGTTCTTTTCAAAACGTTTTTGTTTAGAAATCCTACCTTCTTTGTTCCCTTAGGAAGAGAGCAAGTTCAACACTGCAGATAAAGAGCGTTACGGAGAGATAGAGACTGAGGAGAGAGAGGGAAATAGCAGAGACAGTAGGGGTTTAGTCAGAAGTAAAGAAATAAGTGTAGGGAGAGAGAGAGAGAGAGAGAGAGAGAGAGAGAGAGAGAGAGAGAGAGAGAGAGAGAGAGAGAGAGAGAGAGAGAGAGAGAGAGAGAGAGAGAGAGAGAGAGAGAGAGAGAGCGTGTGTGTAGAGAGCCTGGCTCAGAATGGGAGGAGATTCCGAGGGAATGGACTGATTCTGTCATCTCAGCCCTCCTCCCCTCAACACACGTTCTCCTCCCCGTCCCCCTGTTCCTTCCACAACCACCACCACCACCCCCCCCCGTCTCCCTCTCTCCTCACATTCTCACATGTCCATTCTTCTTCTCCTTGACATTGTTATGCGGCAAGCGTAGCCAAACGACGCAGCACCCCGAACGCATGGATGTGTTAAAGAGAGTTTCGGTGCTCTCACAAAAGAGAGCGAGAGGGGGAGAGAGCGCGGGAGAGAGAGAGAGAGAGAGAGAGAGAGAGAGAGAGAGAGAGAGAGAGAGAGAGAGAGAGAGAGAGAGAGGAGAGGAGAGAGAGAGAGAGGAGAGAGGAGAGAGACGAGAGAGAGGAGAGAGAGAGAGAGAGAGGGGGGGGGGGGGGGGGGTCGTGGTCTCTCTACATACACTGGCTGCCAGAGCAACAATGGCTACAGACAGCCACTTGGAGGGAAACGGAGGGAGAATAAACAACTATCGAAGAGGAACACGCGTAGGGCTTTAAACTGAACATTTTAGATGATAATGTGAAGGGGAGAAGGGAGTGGGGGGGGGCGGTTAGCGAGGGAAAACGTGGCAGAGAAGGAAAGGTTTATTTTTAAAGTAGGAAGTACTCACAGTGGGATGTAGACAGCGGTTTCCACAGCCGAGTGAGCAGACTGAGCTGGGAAGAGCAAGGGAGAGAGGGAGAGAGCGAGAGCTTGTGGTTCCTCCTTGTCTTTGTGCGTGAGTGTGCGCGTCTGTGTGCGTGAGTGTGTGCGCGTCTGTGTGTGTGTGTGTGTGTGGGATGACTAGGCTGATGACATCACAGCATTCCATGAACTCTCCCTCTCTTTCTCCTTCTTGAATGTATACCTCTCTCTTCCTTTTTTCTTTCTTCTCTCTCTCCTTCTGTGTCTTGCTCCCTTTCCTCTTCTTCTGCTCTCTCTCTCTCTTTCTCTCCCCTTCTCTGTGGGTTTCTCTCTATTCTCCCTTTTTTCTTCATTCTTTCCTTCTTCTGTGTGTCTCAGACAAACAAAGCACACTGTGGGAAGTGGGCAGAAAGGACTTCCTGATTTCCAAAACTTCTCGAAGAAAGAGACTCTTTCGTTACAGAAAGATAAAAAAAAAATAACATACATAAATAGATATTCATGTGATGTAATAGTCACTATTATTACAGTACAATTCTTATATTCACTTAATCTACTTGGGGCCAAATCCACAAAAGTACCTTTAGGACAAAAGACTTTACAACTGTGTTTCTTTATAATCACCAAACTATCTTAATGGTAATATGTTTTTTCTTAAATTATTATTTATAAAAAAGATAATAGTAAGATTGACATTCTTGAAAACGATTCCCTTTAATTTATTCTAAATATATTTAACTTCAAGATAAAAGCTTGCTTGACTTAAGATGCCAAATTGATTAGGGATATATTCTTGATTTTAATTGGTAGTATTTCCGTTTTAATTTATTCTATTCACAATGTATGCTGCTATCTCATTGTGAGGTGTGGCCACTCACTTATTCAAATTTGGCTTGGTATTATAATTATATGGAAATAAACATTGTTTAGGCTACTACCCTATATGTTAACTACTCACAGGCCGCGCATGGCTAGAACCCCTTTGCCAGGGTTCTCAGACACAGATTATAGAACATCCAATGTCAAATTAATAGAAAAATAGAAAAATCCAATCCAAAACAGAATCTACCGATTACCTTTGGTCCATAAGTGACATACACCAAAAAGACTTGCACAATATTAAATAAAAACAACATCTTAAATAATAGGGGAAGTTATTAAGGAAATTAAAGTTTATTTAATTTCCAGCAATGGCAGTTAAGAATACTCTTATAAACTTGGTTTAAATTCCTTTTAGGAATCTGAGAACTATCATTGCAACTTTTGTGTATCTGGCCCCATTGTCATTTTATAATATTAAATATTAATGTTAGGTAAGCAGAACGGTCGATGTAGTTGGTACAGGTTGTGGTAATCTGGTTCGTTTACTTTTTTCTTTTTTTTTATAATAATAATCAGAAAGTTCTTAGTCTATATTTTGATGTTGTTGTGTAAGATTTAGCTGTTTTATTGTAGGCCTATTTGTTAATGTGTTAGACATAATCGGCTTTTTTGTATTTGTGATAATGCACGCCGTTGTAGAAGCACAGATTGGACTATCTTTATGTCTATTGGTAGAATTACTAAGTGAACACCGCCATCTAGCGGCCTCCGGTGTGAAACTGCATTAGAAGTAAAATATTAATCTAATGAAATGGAATAATGTTTAAATAAGACGAAATACTACACTGACAACAGTAAAGTTAAAAATTACGGCAATGGTTAAGAGACACTGTTTCATCCTAGCCTCTATCTAGGTGGATGTAGGTCTATTATTATTACACAATCTATATGGAAAGGTTAGGTAGCCTACTTTGATGTAAACTGCAGTAGCTCACGCAACCAACGCACCGTAATGGACCACTTTCCTTCATGTGCTGGCGCACCTTTTCCATTTGTAACACAAAGCTCGATTATATCGGGGCAGGGGTCAGTGTGTGGATCCAGCTAACTTTCAGGGGAAGTTGCTACATTTGGGTCGTTTGTTGTTGTTCCCATATGACGTTACGTTGTGATTTCATTGAGGTGTGACGTCATTACTTATTGATGTATGGTGCGTTCTTATCGCTGGAAATTATGGGGAAACATTTTTGTGACGTCGGAAAGTTCAAGTGAACGACACTTCATGACGCTCTCATGATTGTACATCCGTTCGTCAAATCGGGCCACATTTTGATGACAGATGGTGTGTTCCTGAATCCTCGGATGCTAGCCTTCCGTGTCTGAAGTCGGAAATCTCCCAGCTTTCTGCATTTCTCGGAGGCACGTCCCCTTTTTGTTTTATGGTGCGTTCACATCGCTGGAGATTATGGGGAAAACGTTTTTGCGACGTCGGAAAATTCGCGTGAACACACCTCATGACACTAGATTCTACATCCGTTCGGCAACTCGGCAAATTTTGATAACAGAGTTGCCCAGTTGGTGACGTATGGTTTACTTACTAGTGACTCAATCTAAAAGAATCAACCATCATATCACATACTTTACTATTGATTGACGTTGTAATGTCTGTTGGCATGACTTGCTCAATTTTAAATGTTGTGTAGGCCTACTGGTAAACCATCTCTAGATAAGGGGAAGTGTTGACTTCCATACAGTGGCAATACTGTATGCTTCTTATAAATAAAAGCAAAAGGATAGTAGGTGATAGGCATCAAGGAAATAAAGGTATGGTTTTACTATTTACAGTTTTTTTATGTAAATGATTTCAAAGGTTTTAATTCACATACATTTTTTTACAGTGTAGGCCTATGCAAACTTGAAACTGATCCTACTAAGTTCTGTTTAGTTCTGACTCTTTTTTTATCGGATAAAAAAACCCTGCTGTGGAGAACTTTTAGATTTTCAACCGGCTGTTTCCCAAGTGAGCGTCATCACTGGCGAGCCGTCTCGTTATCACCAGGGCCCTCATTACAGAAGAAATCCTTTCCTATTACAGAAGCAGTCCCTAATTTGTTGGCCGTTTCCTATCTTATTTTTGGCATTCGATCTTGTCTTAATTTAAGTAATCCTTACTGTTCTTTCAATCCGATTTTTCGATCGGCAATCGTCAGGTTATGTCTATTTCTGCACTCAGAGTGTGCATGAGATTGATAGAACGAGTTACTTTTAACTTTAACAGAGACTGTTGAGGATCTTTGTTAATGACGGCAAGGTAGTAGCACTAGGACTATGGTTAGGGCGGGTATTGGTACAGAGAACAAGAAGAGGTAGTAATAAAGTACTCAAGTAATTCTTCCACCAAATTCAAAATTAAATGTCTGCAGGCGATAAAATGAAATTAAAATACAAATATTATGTAACAAATCATTATGCGGTCTCGGTAGCCTTTTAGCCATCACATTTCTGTTGCGATGTTCCTCGTCTTCATTGTCCTACAGACCTACTAGCAGTGCAGCTACCATTTTCTTCTGTTAATGAGTTATTTTGAATTTAGGACAGGGTGTATGGCCACCTAACTTAGGGATCCTAACTTAAGAATTTCCTTACTTAGGATAGTTCTGTAATGGCTAAATTCCTATCTTAAGATAAGACAGGATTTCTTCCTAAATAAAGTTAGGAAACCTCCTTCTTTAATATCAAAACCCCTAAATGCCTTCCTATCTCAAGATAGGATAGGATTTCAGAGTTAGGAAGTTTCTGTAATGAGGCCCCAGCCTGAGTAACAGGCCTTTGATCCCTCCAAATTCTGAGTGTAGACCGAGAGCAGTGTGACGCTCTCCACAAAAATGGCTGCGCCCGTAAAGTCATTTGAATGTCAATTTTAAATGCTCTTACACACTTGATTACATTGCTACTTTATTCCGGTCACCAATTTATGCATTGCATGGTCTTGCTGTGGGTGGAATACAATGTAAAGTTGTGTTATTTGTTTTCTGGCTGGTTTGCTAAAAAGGCTAATGTAGCTAACAATAAACCACCATAAACCAATTTCATGACACATTCACATAGACGAAGGGGAACGCTATAAATGCTCCGAGACCGGTAATGACGTTAAAAGTGCAACTCGGAAGGCTGGCGTCTACAGATTTCCAAAAGATGAAAAGGGGGCGTGCCTCCGAGAAATGCGGCAAAAAACCTGGGAGATCTTCGGCTATCGTGTCGGAAGTCTGGCGTCCGAGGATTAAGGATCACACCATTATCACCAGGACGATGAACGCGCCTGTAATCCTGCGTCACGCAAGATTATTTTAGTATTTCTCATGTTTTTATGTGTAGCAATATAAACACAACACAATTTAGCAACATTACTTAAGGTTAAGCCCTTTCAGATATTTCAGATCGCTACTGTGTGGAAGAATTTCAACAACAAAAAGCCTCTTTACTGAATTTGTTTAAATAATTTTACCACAAAAGATGACAAGCCATTGATCGCGCAATGTATGGAAGTCGACGGCGCTAAACTGGCGCTAAAAACTGCCTCCAGCCGTGAGTTGGACATTCCTCACAAGATGACACTGCCCGTGACGTAGGTTCAAGTTCCCCTTTGCAGCAAGGTTACGTTTGTCTCACCTTTCAAACATTTCTAAAAGTATCCTAAATTGGTAAACAGAATTGTAATCCTTTGTTGTATCGTTGTTCCTGGCTTGGTATAACTCGTGAGTGGTAAATGTTGTAAATGATAAATGGTCAACGAGCTTGCCTTCTGGATGTGGTTCATAAAGTATCTCTTGAATGCAGGTAAATATTTTGTTTATATTGTTAGATAGATAGATTTATAGATAGATAGATAGATAGATAGATAGATAGATAGATAGATAGATAGATAGATAGATAGATAGATAGATAGATAGATAGATAGATAGATAGATAGATAGATAGATAGATAGATAGATAGATAGATAGATAGATAGATAGATAGATAGATAGATAGATAGATAGATAGATCCTTTAATAATCCTTTACAGGAAATTACAGTGTCACAACAGCGTATGGACAGACATAACAAACACACATTCCCTCATATTGCCTACATACTTAAATACTTAAACAATAAATACAATAATAAATACTACAAAGTGCAAAGTTATTTTTGTGCATTATTAAACCGTATGGCAGCTGGTTTACAGGACTTCCTGTACCGCTCCGTTTTGCACATTGGTGCAATTAGTCTCTGACTGAAGGTGCTGTCCTTGATCACCTTCAGGGCGTGGAGAGGGTGAGTGGGGGTTAGTCATTATTGAGGCCAGTTTTGTTGAGGATTTCTGGCCTCTGCCACCTGCTGGACCTTTAGCTGCTCTGCCCCGACCACTGAGCTGGCCTTCCTGATCAGCTTGTCCAGTCTGTTTTTTGTCCACGGTGCGGGCGCCTTTACCCCAACATGCCACAGCAAAAAACAGAGCACTGGCCACCACTGAGTGGTAGACAGTGCACAGTAGGGGCTGGCAGATGTTAAATGACCTTAGTCTCCTCAAGAAAAAGAGTCAACTTTGTCCCTTCTTGTACACCGCTTCCATGTGACTTTTCCAGTCCAGCTCACTGTCGAACTGCACACCAAGGTACCTGTGGTTGGCAACCATCTCCATGACGACCACCACAGTGCCCCCGATGCTGATTGGTGTTGGTTGAGTCCTCCTCCTCCCCCTCCTGTAATCCACAACTATCTCCTTTGTCTTTGTGGTGTTGAGATGGAGATTATTGTGTGTTATTGTTAATGGGAGGAATGGGAAGTAGGCCAACCGGTTCTCCTTTACTCAGGTAAACCCTCAGCCTTCTTTGGCCTGCGCACAATGCTAAAGATGCCATGGTTGTAGGGTCTCTGACTTATCTCAAACCAATACAACTGTATATGCATAGTGTTGACCCCTCTGTGTAGAAGAAGAAATTATTCAGGACTGCTGTTAGCACTTACCAGTGTTACACTTATTTATTTATTCCACAATACAAATAAAACAAGACGATTGCTCAATGTTTACCAAGCATGAAAAGCATTTTCTAAAATAAAATGATAATGCGTAATAATATTAATGTACATTTACTTTTCATAATTAAACCAAAAGATTTAGGTGATGTTTCGGAGGTTGTGTTCTGTGGCCAGGTGCATGATGTTTCCTTTGGTACGAAAGTGCAGGTTCTCTGTTGCTCATTTACTTAAAATACAACCCAACCTGGAAAGCCCATCTTGATTTGTGTTGACCTGTTCAGAATTCATGAGAAGAATATGGACTGTTTTATACAAAACATGAAAAAGAGTTTAAAGCCCTTCTTTAGATCCCCAAAAAATCTGTGGCAAAAAAGGAACAATTACTTGGCCAGTGAGATGGTAGAATGTTGTTCTTTATTGACATAATTGTGATGTGTTTTCTATTCACACTGTGAATAGAAAATTGCTTTTGAAAGCATTTTCAGGAGCGGAGTGGGAGAGACCGAGAGCCAGACAGCAGTGGAGAAAGAGACCTTGAGGGAGAGAGAGAGAGATGTAGACAAGAGACACAGTGTCTGCAGGTCTTGACCTACCCATTAAGCCACAACTAAAGGGACACACAGTCCGAGTCCGAGATATCTGTAAATCTGCATTGCCTGTTTCAGTCAAATTCAGACGAGTAGTTAAATTGAAATTCATAACGGTGCTACTAGAAAGGGAGTTTACTTGCTTAGCATTTGCTTTGCGTAAGCCGCTTCCATTGACTTGCAGCGTGACACTAGCCTTGCTCCTGGTCAAGGGAAGGGAATACACTCCAAAGAGGCCCAGTGTGTTCCAACGTATGCCTTTTAAAAGGAGTGCCAGTAACCACATAACAAAATTGTAGTTTGTCTACAAACATTATACAAGTCTCAACGGGCACTATTTTCAATGCTGTGATTATTAGTCTAGGTTTACCCGTCAGCAGTGTATTAAAGGTAGCCTATTAATCACAGTGCCCAAAATAGTGTCGCATTATCTGTGGGTACGTGGATCCATTATGTCTGAGGGATCCAATAGTACTTCTGATAGGGTTCAAATACAAATGGGTTGTAGTTTTAATATTATTTAAACTCTTTTGTTTTGTCAGATTCGAATTACCAGCTCAGATAGACTCAGAAGTGAATATCCAGGTGAAATGTCTCTACCTACGATGTCTTCACAACCTAGCTCTTTCAAGAAAATAAGTCACATACAAGTTTAATGCAAATTTCCCCACCAGATATGGGCAAATTAGTTTTATTTTTAAAATTTGCAAAATGTACATAAATTAAATTTAATGCATTTGAACCAAATGAGTAAAATCAAATATATTCTATTAAAAAGGCGACAAAATAATAAGAGAGAATGACATTCTTTGTAGCGATTATTTTTTTAAAACAAGAATTGGTCAGGCATCTCATTAAACCTGGAAAAGCAAAAAGTGCTACACTCAGCGATGATCAGTACACCTTTCTCCTTCATAAGGAATGGACCAGAGCACCATCACTTTAGTTCCAAAAAAACAAAACAAGGAAATTTCACTGTATATGGAGTTTCAATCTTCACCCAGACGAGGGAATAGGCTCTTGATCTCGTGAATACAACCAAATAAACCAACGCTTTCCCCCTTGGCTCCTGTACAGAGGTATCAGAGGTGGCTCAACGTGCCAATGAGGACGTGGCCCTGTTTCAAGTTGAAATACTAACAGCGTATTGAGGCGGATGGTGCTGTCCCAAAACTTGTTGAACTCAATGGTTCTCTCCCAGACGGAGCGCTCCAAGTGCAAATAAAAGGCTAAACTCCAACAGATAAATAAACATGGAATTCAGCCACATGCGTTCAAATAGTAATCATATATTTAATTGATATACATATATTGCCACCATTGGCACATACGATATTGCACACAGTGATGAAATGTTGCACAGAAGAAAAAAAAAATATATTAATTTTCTTTTTTTAAAGTGGGCACAAACATTCCAAAAATTACAAATAATGTGGGACGATAACGCTGCAAGGGTAAAACAATTCATAATGAAAATGAATTAAATCCAAATGAACAATGAAAAGACATGCTTGCTATTCCCCCATTAGTTTAGCAACTAGCCTGTTAGCGGGCAGGTCGGACAACAAAGTATTTCATCATGGAGGTCTCCCGGAGAGGGGTCTGAACCCCTGGCCTGAACGCGTCCGTCAAGCGTCCCCGATACCCCAATGGAAATGCTCCTAGCTGCTCTTCCTCACCTCACAGCTATGGTGACCCTCACCTTCATGTTTAACTCTGGGCCGATACCTGGATGGCTCTGAGAACTGGAACAAAGTGAGACGATAGGAAGGAAGGAACTGAAGTATGAAGAAAGGAACTGAAGTAGGAAGAAAGGAATTGTATGGCTCTGGGGAAGGTAACAAGGTTGGAAGATTGGAGAAAGGAAGGAAGAAAGGAACTAAAATAGGAAGGAAGGAAGCAGAAAAAGCATAGAATTCTGCTCCTATAGCTTTTTTACTAAAGAGTCCACGTTGAACTCAAGTAGCACCACGAGAAGTGCAATAGTGCACTAGGGGACTGAGACACCTAAAAAATGAATAGAATATGTACTTAAGGATAGTAAAAGAATAAGCTATGAGAACGAGAAGCCCCCAATGCAATCCAGAGCACCGGGCCGGGGTGTAAGCATGTGTGTAAGGCACCAGGTCGTCTTCATAATGAAGCGGGCACTCCCCAGTCAGGTCAAGAGTTTAAGGGGACTAAAAAGAAAGCTGAGGCTCCCAAGAAAACGGGGTGGTCAAGGACTTAACTCTAGTCCGCTGGTTTCCAGTCAAATCGAAAAAAACATGGGGGAGCAAGTGTTTAAAATGGATGCTGAGGTAACTCTTGAAATTATCTGATTGTTGCCAGTCTAAACACCAAGCTATAGCTGGCGGCGCGTTTATAAAACCGCTAACACATCTATGAGATGCAACCGGATTACTTCCAGTTGTAGACAGTCCCAAGTATCTCCAATTAAGACCAAAACAAGGGACCACAATGTCCAGGGTAAATATCTGGGCTAACCCAATTTAGTAATACTATTGAGCAGAGTATGTCTCCCAAAACGTAGCTCCTTAAATTGCAGGGGGGGATGGACCGTCTGTTTCTGACACCCAAAGGAGTCTCGACGACTGCTTCTGACATCCGATTCTCCCATTGGCCCATTTTCTGTTTTTCAATTGGCGTCCGTCCTCATAGTGTGAAGGTGATATTATGATGATACAGGTCTGATGTCAAGGTACAATCATGCTTTCAAACCTATTTCACAACACCTACACAATGCCTTTTGAATGGAAAATTCACTCAATATGCAAGATCAGTGGACTATACATAGATAAACCCTCGCCGTAGAGGGGGACTCTTGAGCCAGTAATTCGGGAGACCAACATCGATCTAGCTTTTGTGCAGTTAAACATGCAGCAATAGGACTCCTTGGCACTATGTTGATTGTGTGACTTTGCATGGTTAATATTTCTGTCCAATAATGCTATGCTTGTTTTTTGTCCGTACGTTCGGACGACACACCTAAGCCAATCCACTACCGACGTGTTATTTTTACGTGCTTGTCCTCTTTTAAGTGCTCTTCTTAAAATACGCTATCAGGCCATTTGCTACATGTTGCTACTGCACATCCTCTATCAAAATACATGTTGAGTACCTTTAAAAACAAACACATTGCATAACGACGACACACAACGGTAGCCTATAGTATAACCCATCCGCGTGGCAACAACTTCAATTGAAAACAAAAGATACACTATTCATGTCTCTTTGAATGCCTCTGGAAAATGTCTCCTTGTCCATTGACCAGTACAACAAAAAAACGGATTTGGTGCAATGCATATTGCACAAGAGATAGAGCACAAATTTTCATTTGATGAAAAATGCCTATATATATATAAATATATATAGATATAGATATATATATCCATATATATATGTTTTTTTTATATACTGCATGACACCTAAACCAGTTTCAAACCAGGTCTAGCCCTCATGTGAATCAGGTGTAAACACATCTCTATGCACAGGTGAAGGTAATCAGGATGGCAAGTTCATTATGACAACCTTAAACAAACTTAAGTTGACTTTCGGTTTGATCTGATTTGTGCTGAAGACAATAGCTCACATGAAAAGGACATTATTTTCTCTTACAACTCGGCAACAATTTCAATGAACAATGCAAACACTTTATAATAGCTTTGACTTGTACAAAAGTTCTCTGTTAATAGGGGAAAGAAACCACTTCAATATAGTTTGTCGTCAAGTAGGAAACAATGTTCAAATATAATGTTATTACTTTGTTTAGCAGCCTGTTACTGTATTAATGGTGGGTAAGTGGGATAACATCCAGCGATGGGTGATAACGTGTCAGAACGGTTGGTTTGTGTTGGTTTCTTATATTGTGGGCATTGCTCCCTTGGAGTTAAACCATAACAGTTAAATCTTAACATTTCTTTCTTTATACAGTAGAGTTTAAGTATTTTCTCTTTTGTTATTCGGATTATTTTTTGCATGTTTTGCTGTGTATATATTTATATATTTATATATATATATCAATATCAATCCTCTTCTCCATCATCTGCATGCATTTCTTGTTGCTGCAGCTCGCATGCCCTTTTCTCCCGCTGTTTCTCCTGGATCTTCTTCATCTCCTCGGCATATTTACAAAAAGTATTCCCAAATTTGGACCACACTTTGTAGGGCACCGTGATTGAGTTACGGTACGTTGGCTTTACCTCGCTTACTCTCATGAACACCCCGTACTTATTGGATCCGACGTCGAAGAAAAAGCGTTTGTTGTCCACAGTAAGAGATGACCCTTCTGGCAACTCTGCAGGCTCGTCCTCCACACCGTAATCGTCAATAAGTTTAGCCAAAGCGTCACGAAACTCGATAAGTCCCTGGGCTGGCAAAGCAATAGTCTGGCCTTGTGTAGATCCCAAACCGGGGCCCCGATTAACGGTCTGTCGGATCCTCAGAAACCGTCCTCTCTGGTTCTCTTTCAGATCCATGTAGTATTTACGATTTTCCCGGACCAGGAATTCACTCTTGAGCGCTCGTCTGGGCTCATCTTGCACCATGTCCGGGTTACTCGGACCCAACTGGGCATAGTGTTCGATAAAGTCCCCCAAGTAGTCGCGGAACTCGACCGCCACGGACATGGAGAGAGTGAGGCGGCTCTTGTTTCCTCCGGCCCCGACTTCTGCTATCTTTAAGAAGCGGCCTTTTGCGTTCTGCTTTACGTCCAAATAGAAGCGTTTGTTCTGTATGTCAACTCGCTTCGACGCCAGCTCTTGTGTCTCATGCTGCAGTCCAGACGCCGAGCCCGCCCCTCCGGTCGCTAGGTGCATGGAACCGATGCCCGGGCCCGCTGCCGCTCCTCCCTGCTCACTTCCACTGTCTCTGTCCGCCATGATGCTGCCTGCCTTCTCCCTCTGTCTGCTGCAACCCACCGCCAGCGACGCCAAACTCTCGCGATATCTGAACACAAACTCAACATGAATACATAGGACACATTATACCCACAATAGAGAAGGGATTTAAAAACATTTCATGACCAAGAAAACTGCTTGATCTTCATTTAGGTTTGGTAGCAAATAGGAGAATGCCCAAAAACTACAGGATGTTTGTTTTTTTTACTCAACCAAGCCAGAGTTTTGGTTTGGACTATAGCCTACCTTTGAATAAATGATAGCCTACACTAATATATTCTCAGATGATTGTTCAAACAACTACTTTGAGAAAAGAAAAAAAACGTGGACATGCATTCAATCGTGTTTTCTGTTCGTTTGTCTAATTTTATTTAAATATTGTCTACTTTATTATTTTATTAGTCCTATATCTTTTCTTTGTTTATTGATTAAACCAAATCGAATCTAACGTTCAGTTTTCATACTTCATGATCTAAATAAACAAAAAAACCTTTGGGGATATGTGTAGGCTAATATGCCTCGGTTGTGATACGAGGAAAAACTAGGCCTATTTGAAACGTTCATTCGTTCGATAATTTATTTAATTAGACTAGTCATCCAATCCCTTTCTGGGACTCCTGAATGATAAACTTTTTGTTAATTTTTGGTGTTTAAAAAGTCCTAAAGTCCTATCTAAACACATTGCATCCCACGGTTATTTTCCTCCCGTCACTTGTTTAAAGATCTCAGCCTTCAGGTTAATTAGCAATTTCTGACCACATAATCGGTTTGCCTCTAAATCTAAACAGCGTTTAGGCCCATAACAGTGTCGCTTTGGATGCTTTAGTGTTTGTCGAACGGCTAAACGCCGACATGGAATGACATAGACTATAGGCTAGCCTATGGAAGTTATCTTTAAAAACAGAAAACCGTCATTATTGTTTGACAGATAACAGGTAGAGCACTGTCGAGCACTATTCCATTGGAAAACAACTTTTTAATATTGTTAAACTTTTATACATCTTGTGAAAAAATATATAAAAGTTGGAACAGTAGAATTAGACTGTTTGGCGCAGGCGCATTTTAGGACAATTTGGGATCCTGCTTTTATTCGGCAGGCCTATTTTTTCCCCTTGATCATGAGTTTTCCGCTGATCCATACCTTCAACATTCAAAATAGATATATTTTTGAGAGGAATATTTCTGTTGTCTATGATCACTTGAAATGCATTATTTTGTTTTCTTTATTGAGTCTTGAGGCATGGAAATCTTTACTTTAAACACAAGTTGACTCTTCGGATAGCTGACCGCGGCCTACGGCAATCGTCCCCTCTGTATTAGAGACAAAAACATTTGATATAAATATTATAGATTATTATTGGTGCACACTTGAAGGAAAGACGCCAAAAGTATGACTAATGTTTAACTAGCCCATAGCCTTTAATTGTCGGTTCCATTGTTACTTAACTTAATTTAAGTAAAACTAAATTACGGATCAAGAAAGGAATATTTTCTTATTTCATAACAATAGTTTGTACCGTCTTCAGATTAATTCACCGCAAACGACAGCTTTTAGACACGTTTAGACCCAAAAATATAGGCCTACATCCTCGACGAAATCACAATTTCTTAGATCAAAATAAGTGGCGACGGGACATATTAAAATAACAGTTCAGGAATGACTTTAATGGCTATGAGTTGTATTTCCCTTGAGTAGGCCTACTTGGGGAAGACTTATCGGTTCCGTTACAGAGGCCTATTAAGAATGCTTCCTTACACGGTATTATTTTTATTTATTTAGGGAGAACGTTTGTTTAATTTTGCCTAAAGACCATAGGTTGATTTTTATTTTATCTTGAATAATTGAAGGCCTGACTGTGGGTCGGTGCTCTGCATCATGATAACAGTGTCAGTAATCACTTCACAACTCTGTCTTACCTCAGTATTTCTGGAAAATAACAAAAACAACCTGTGGCTGTTTACGTCTACAATGCTCCTTTATTCTGTGATTCATCTTCTCTGTTTCCAGACATTGTTTTATTCAGTTAATTTGGGCTATTGTTAGAGGCGCACTGACGAATCCTATATAGGTTAATACTATAAAACCAATGTGACGCAGCCAATTAGCCCACTATCAGGCTTACTGGGTGGATTGGCTCTCGTCTGTCTTTGCAATAAGCAGACACATTTGTCCGTGTGTTTTAACTTTAGACTGAACTAGGCCTACTGCCAAGTTACAAAAAAAATGTTTTATTTATTTCTTTAAATAATTTACAGGGGATAAATTTGTGTGTTTTTGTGTTAGGCCTTTTTGTTCCCCCACAAGGTTGTAATAATCAAGAATACACTGCGGGATCCCAATGGCTTCAATCAAAGCAAAGCAAAGAAAAAAATTGTAACGCATATCTATTGTCGATATTCATGTAATAGGCCTAATTGTGAATAATATGTTGTGAACTGATCAATGTTTTTGATTGCAAGTAAGCCAAACTTACTTGCAATATTGTATTGATATAATTACTTATGCATATAATTGTTCATTGGCTAGACAAACGACGTTGGTTTACAGTGAAATCCGATTAGTCGATGAACTGCCATTAAAGATCACTGGAACAATTTGAAACAATCCGTTTCTCCAGTGTTGCCAGATAGCGCCAGATTTTCAATCTGGCAACATTTGCCTCCTCTCCGAAGAGCGCACCTTAAGAGCGCCGGCGAGATTTGGGTCTAAAGTTTGGCCCAGCAGCGGGGAGACGCAACGTGATGAAGTCTAGCTTCAGGCCTACACCGCTCCCACACTGTAGCTCCACCGTGACAGTCGCTTTGGAGCTGCTCTACAGCACCATTAAGCGTCCATGAACTCGGTCCATTGGCTAAATAACCTCGACATTGCATCGGAGATGCGTGGAAACAACGAAGCATATAGAGAATAGCACCATCTCTCCTGTAAAGCAAGAATGCATAACAGTACCTTCCCTGCTTTTTTTTGTTTTCTGCACACAGAAAGCCCTTGCAGCCTCGGCGTCACCCGGCCACGAGGTGGGAAATGCACGAAGAAAAGGGTGAATATTGCCGCAGGTCGACTGTCAAAGACAGTGTCGCGCTGATTGTTGAACAAAATGGATCGAAAGAAGAACGGTTTCGTGGCATCGAGAGAGGGTATCCTGGTGTGTGTCAGATCCAAGCGTCCGGACGTACACTGGCCGCACCTCTCCACGTCACCGACCAATTGGAGAGGCGCTGGTATCAGTCAGCGCTTACCCGAGAAGGAGATAGGTAACGCCCACTGTACGTCCTCATCACTGATTGGTTTGTGCTGGAGTGAGTCACCGCCCACTGTACGTTCGGACCCTTTGCTCTCCAGCCACTTATTACACCACCGAGAAGGACACACAAGTTCAACGGAGCACGTTTCACTTCTGATGTCAACACGCAGCGTCACCCTAGTCCGCAGACGAGCGCCCCCCAGTGTCGCGGTTAGAAACTGTCAGGCTTTTAGCAGGATACAACAGGCAAGCAAAACTGACCCATTGTGAGGTGGACAATAGTTCAACCGGTTTTTTTTTTCTTTCGATTGTCCTGGGGGCCGTTGGGTGGGGTTCAAGCGGACGTTTTCCAAAACGTCTTTAACGGCAGACGTCTTTCCTCATGTAGCCTATGCGGAAATTAGGGCTTCCAAAATATGTTGGTGTAGGCGAAACTCAAAGTATTCTTCAATAATTATTTAAAATATGCACATGTCTATAAATAAACTACAAGAACAGTCATGCTGTCTAAATCCGGATTTTTCAGGTTTCAGATAATATTCAGAAGTTATTCTCGCCTATTAGACATTATTACCATCAAAAACTCCTCTTTTGCCATTGAAAAATGATAACGTTGTCCAGCCAGCATTAACTGTGTTTTCAGTGTGTTTGAGGCATGCATGCGGCAATAACCTCATGTTCAACATCTCTGAACTCGACCAAGTATACAAATATTGGCTATCTGGCCAACAGGTGTCGCCATTTGTGCATGCCTTCAGCGAACATTGTGCTCGCGTTCAATTACCTGTAGATTGTATTTCCAATGATGTAAGAGAATAAAAGCTTTCCAAATTAAACCGACTAGTCCTACTGTTAAACAGCAATACAATATATTTATATCTCTTTATAGCTCAACATTTAAGTCCTGCAAACACAGCAAGCATTCAACACTATATTCATTGACAAAGTCTCCTCCATCTTCTGCTGTGAGAAAACGTAAGACGGTTGAAGTTGACTGTAGGAGTCAATATTTCTTTTGTTTTATTTGAATGTAATTTCCCCTCAAAATGTTCCATGAACGCACGGTGTGTGACTTCGTTGAATAGGACGCAAAAGTCCTCGGGAGTCTCCTGAAGAATCCCCTGCCGATGTGCTTTCGCAGCAGCGTTAGTCATCCCAGCCCCGTGTCTCTCTCTCGGCCTACCGTGTTGCTGTACTCCTGCCCCTCGCCGTACCTCCCTCTCCCCCTCCCTCACTCTCCACCTTCCCTCACTCTCCACCTTCTCTCACTCTCTGCCTCCCCTCCTTCTCCACCTTCCCTCCCGCTCAACCTTCCAACGCACCAACACTCAACCTCTCTCACTACGCACCTACACCTATCACCACCATCCCCGCTCAACCTTCCAACGCACCAACACTATCACTATCACTATCACCACCACCACCACCACCACCACTTCCACCACTACCACATGCTTTGACGTATGGTCTGCCGGATTACGGAGTCATGGTACGGACATGTGGTAAAGCTGTGGCCTGTAGTAGGCTAGGACACGCCAGCCCTCCACTCACTCCTGCGTTCTGTGACGGAGCTCCTGATGATCGGCGTGTTTCTCTCGGTCTGTGGTAGAGTGGAGGAGGCGGAGATAGAGAGAGAGGGAGAGAGGGAGGAGAGAGAGAGAGAGAGAGAGAGAGAGAGAGAGAGAGAGAGAGAGAGAGAGAGAGAGAGAGAGAGAGAGAGAGAGAGAGAGAGAGAGAGAGAGAGAGAGAGAGAGAGAGAGAGAGAGAGAGAGAGAGAGAGAGAGAGAGAGAGAGAGAGAGAGAGAGAGAGAGAGAGAGAGAGAGAGAGAGAGAGAGAGAGAGAGAGAGAGCGAGAGAGTGGCAGTGTATTGACATTACCCGCCGAACAATTTATGGTTTTATTTTTGGAGTGAAGCGTTTTGTTTTGCGACCACCGGACTACGGAACTTCTGGCTCACTGCAGCATTTTTTCGTATCGTCTCTCCGCTCCTGCAGATGATCGAGGAAAGCATCACAGCTGAGCAGGACTCAAACCACACTGCGATTATTTTTTTTTGGACAAAGATAGTGGCGTCGTCTCGCAGTTCCTATTCAGCTATGGCATCGTAGAGGGGGAATGGGAAATGGGGGGGAATACACGAAGACCACGGTTTGCTAAGATGCCTTATTAGGAACACACAAACACACACACACACACACACACACACACACACACACACACACACACACACACACACACACACACACACACACACACACACACACCGGATTGTTTAAACCCCCGGTGTCGCCGCGGCGGTCTCCCGTTTCGAGCAGCCCGTTCACCCATTGCTCAAAAACTATTCGATTAAAGCCGCGGATCCCGATGGCATGGACACTTATGCAAGGTCCGCCGCGCCGCTGCCGTGCCACAGGAGCCCATTCGCCGCGTCTTCCATCCACCGAGCTCCATCGCCACCATCGCCCCGCAGCCAGACGAGCCCTGCCGCAACGCGCCGACCAGCGACCACCGAGCCAAAGCAGGCGGCGGCATGAGGCTTGATCCAGTGCATTTATCCATGCTGGTCATCGGGGTCTCCTTCGCCTGCTACTCCCCGAGTTTGAATTCCCTGCAGGACCAGGCTTACAAATCCGCCGTGGTGATCGAGGGTAAGGTGCAGTCTGCGGTGCCCGCGAACGTCTCCTCCTCCTCCTCCTCCTCCGGCTCCCTGGCGGAGGAGCCGCACAGCGTGCACAGTGTCAGGGTGCTGGACGTGTGGCCGGTCAACAGCGGGGGTCTGGAGCGCGAGCAGCTCGTCACTTATGTGGGAGAATTCGGCTCGGAGTCGCAGCAGCCGTCGTCGTCGTCGTCTCCATCGTCGTCGTGTGATGCCAAAGTGATCGCGAACCACAAGTACATCTTTTTCATGGACCCCACAGACGAGCCCTTGGTTTTCAAGGCATCGTTCGCGCCCCTGGACACGAGTGGGAAAAATCTAAAAAAAGATGTGGGGAAGATCTTGTGTGTAGACTGCGGTAAGTTCACATCTTTTTTGGGGGGGGAGGGGGGAGGAGGGAAGGGGGGATCGCCATGCTAAAGTCAAACCCGGAAGAATGAATGGTGTGTGATGGCCGTGTGCGGAGAAGGGCTGTTGCTTCAGTGGAAGTTTATGAATTGGATCGATCACGCCGTGGTTGGGAGTCAGTGTGTAACAGATGGACCCATAGGTGCGTCTATGCAGCAATATTCGACAACTCTTGCAGGTTCCTATAGGCCACATGATCTATCAAATCCCCTCTCTCTCTCTCTCTCTCTCTCTCTCTCTCTCTCTCTCTCTCTCTCTCTCTCTCTCTCTCTCTCTCTCTCTCTCTCTCTCTCTCTCTCTCTCTCTCTCTCTCTCTCTCTCTCTCTTTCTATCTTTCTCTATGTCCTCTTCTAACTGCAACAGGCATGCGCCTCGCACTGTTGCGTGCAAGGAAATGCAGTTCCGATACGGAAGAGCTTATAGCAGAATCCTCAATCAGACTCCCAGTTGTATGACGTTTGAGAAAGTGGTCGAACATATTAGACGACTGCATCCGCGAGTTAGCAAGGCTTGCCACATCTTAGGGCGTCCTGGACAGCTTCAGCACCACGGACAGCGGATTGTGTCGCGGGAATCTGACGAAGGCCCCTTCCTGCATTGGGGGATGAAAAGGATGCTGCAGCCCTGACTGCCTGTCTGATTGTAGGCTACAGAAAACCTACCTCACCTAATCCAACAAACCTATACCCACGATACCTGTACCTACCTAAGATGCTTAACCATACCTTTCTAGGCAACCTCACCTAAGCCACATGTCTAACCTCACCTGTAAGATATCTAACCTAAGCTACAAGCTATTGACAACGTTAGCCTGTATGCTTCTTAAGTTCTTCATGTCACATTCACATGGGCCTACCATTCATGCTGATGCTGTCGGTTATTGTAAACACCAGTGAATGAACAGACATCCCTATTCCCTGTGCATTGCAGGGATACACCATATGATTGACAATCCATTTGCTAGTCCACACTAACACAAACCTTTGGTCTATAAAAGTTGGTCATAATAGCATTGATAGCGTTGAGTTTGTATGTAAAATAAACAGATGGAGCCTTCGGAATAAAGGCTGTTGTTTAAGGTGCTTAGTTCAGGCCTAATTAATAAGGACTAACTGTCATTTCTAGAATCATTTCTTGACATATACAGTATAGAGACTTATACCAAAAAGTCACAATCATATCGACACACACTGGACATTTTCAGCATGAGCTTTTCCACAGGCCTAAAAGTCATAGTCAAACAGCCTTTTATTGATACCAGTACTGGGCAGTTGGCAGCCCAAATGCTAGATGGAAAACACAGGAGTTAGGCTACAAATGATAATAGTCTAGGAGTTTGACCTATTTATGGTGTAAGAAGTCCTACACTTTGTTATCCTGAAAGACACTGTATAGATGCATCTATTCTCCTCAAGGTTGTGGCTGTGGAAACACCTAGCCGACCAGTGCTAGCCCAGGGTGTGTTGCTCCTGCTGTTTGTATATAACGTCAACGGCATCACTTAGCGCTATGTCATACACACATACACACACATACTCACACACACAAACACACATACACACACACACACACACACACACACACACACACACACACACACACACACACACACACACACACACACACACACACACACACACACACACACACACACACACACACACACACACAAGGATAAACACACTTCTCTGTTATAGAGACTGCTGAGTGATCCGTTTTCACATCTGAGTAAGCGTGTATTATTTTGATCCCGTGCTGCTGAAGGGATAGCCTACATCAGTGGTTCCCAACCTTTCACTTGAGGTGTACAACTAAATGGTCCAAACCTTTTGCGGATCACCTCATATGCAAACTGTATAAAATAGATAAATGTACATGCAGTGGCTGAGCAAAGATTGGCCACGCAAATATTACTGCAAGAAGGCCATGACCAGTGGGAGAATGGGAAGCAAAACAGTCAGCAATACAGTTTATGCTCCCAGTGTGATTATTTAATCACACAAAACATCAATCGAAAACATTTCAAAGGAAAACATTTGATGGATTGCCCAAAATGACCCTATTTTTTAATAATAACAAGTCCTAATTATATATTTAATGAACAACATTTATGATAAATACATTTTCAATGATCTATATATTTTTTTCAATGGCAATTTTGTCTAATTCAATAATACAATCTTAAGTAGCACATGCAGTACCCTCATGTACCACTATTGACTACATGTTGAAAAACACTGGCCTATGATAGTGTACAAGTGAGTACACAAACTGATAGGGTACAATTCTTTTTAAACTCATGATAGTGTTTCACATTATTATCTCCTTAGCCCTTGCGTTCATTTATGTCAGATAATAAGCATGTGGAGTCTTATCAATTAATAACTTAGTTCTCACCTCACTTGGTTCTGAGTTAAATAGACTCACTGTTAGCATTAGCCTTTGGCTAGCCTGTACTTCATTTGAATGTGACTGGATGGACGTTTTGCACAGGCAGATTTCAAGTGACACATTGTCGTTTGCCAAAAGTAGTTTAATATGTCTTGGGTCTTACGCCGTGAGAACTATAAGTAATATCGAACACTGAAACCAGGGCTCTCAAGTCTCACGCATTCGGCGTGAGAAACATGCAATTCAACCCATGCATACGCTCACAGGGCACACTTCGTAATCTCACTCTGAACTCAGTTCAATACTTGAGAGCCCTGCTGAAACGCTGCCAAAATTCAACCAATCTTGCTGCTAACGCTTGACTTGGAACAAAATCCCAATGTCTTCTTCAAATAAAAGTTGGTAGGGACAGTAGAAGGAATAATAAAGTTGTTATCTATCTAGAATGGAGTGGTTTGGTATGATTCTTTAGTTTAATATTTATGTGTTTGAACACCTTAAAAAGCGTGGCTTAAAAGTTCCCACTAAGTGCTTGCATTGCTAGGCTAGCTTTCCTCTGAACAACTTTTTTTTCTGAGCCACATTTGTTTAGTTGACCTCAAAGCATTTGTTTTGTTGCTTTTGTTGTATGGTCCAATAGCCACCATACTGCTACATTCATGCATTTTTGTGAGATAAGCTAGAGTCCCACTCTAGAACATCATATGTCATCATGATCTATTAGGACACTCCCAGCTATAGCCATATGGATTGTTGTCATATTGTCTTCTGTTATCACTCTGGGGAACATGAATGCAACCTGCATGGAGGAGAAAATTTCAATCCATTCAATTATAACACTCCCATTGTTTTCTAAAAGAAATTATAATAACGACACGCGACTAGCTTATGGATAATTATTTCTATGATAGACATTCCTCCGTTTGCATGTTGTTTTTGTCAGCCATTGTTGACATGTCCCTACTCCACAGCCTTGGAGACATATGTTGTAGTGTTCAGCAGTATGATGAATGGATATCCATTGTTTATGGGTGGCCTATTTCTACCGTGCGTGCAGCCTTGCCCTCTACATCTATGCCTCTCCTTGGCTTGTTGGGAGACATTTGATGTGGTGAGGTGAAAATGAAAGAAGTTACCGCCTGGATACGCCATCTCGACCATTTGTCAAAAACTAAAAACAAGGTTTTTATGACCACCCTCTCCCCCTCAGGACATGGGGGCATTGGAGATCAAAGAAACGACGAACTCTACACGGGGCCATTTCTTAGTTTGTAAACCAACATATGTTTGGAGCAGCCAACGGCCAAACAAACTTACTGAGCAAGAACCGTTTTACTAAACTTATCCATCTAAACCCATTGCATAATTGTTTTTTTTTCACATAAGAGTCACATAAATAGTCAACCAAAATTGACACACCAAGTCAGACCGAAGTGTCACAATTTAAGCGAGTGATTTAAGTTTGTCATCCTAATAGGCTTGGTTATTTAGTGTACGAGCAGCATCCTGTCCCATAGGGCTCAGCCTAGATTGTGTGTTGGTGTGTGTGTGTGTGTGTGTGTGTGTGCGTGTATGTGTAATGAAGGCAATGCAGCGGTGGTGCCCCTCTAGCTTTTTGTCTAATTACTGACCCCCATGGAGGAGACCTAAATATATGTGTGTGTGTGTGTGTGTGTGTGTGTGTGTGTGTGTGTGTGTGTGTGTGTGTGTGTGTGTGTGTGTGTGTGTGTGTGTGTGTGTGTGTGTGTGTGTGTGTGTGTGTGTGTGTGTGTGTGCGCACGTCCATGCATGTGTTTTTGTATTCATTTGTTAATTGTGTGAGTTGAAATGTGCGTAAGTGCCTGCATCTGTTTGTGTGTGTGTGTGTGTGTGTGTGTGTGTGTGTGTGTGTGTGTGTGTGTGTGTGTGTGTGTGTGTGTGTGTGTGTGTGTGTGTGTGTGTGTGTGTGTGTGTGTGTTTGTGCATGCATGCATGTGTTAAAGTGTGTGTGCATGCGTGTTCACACCGGCATCAATTTGCACAAGGTCCACAAATAGGTCAAACCTGAGCCCACAAAGGATCCCTCACCCTCCAACCCCTCAGCCACGGTCGCAGAGGCAATGCACGCATGCACACACACACACACACACAAACACGCGCGCGCGCAAGCAACGCACACACACACACACACACACACACACACACACACACACACACACACACACACACACACACACACACACACACACACACACACACACACACACACACACACACACACACACACACACACACACACACACACACACACAGCCTCTCAGTGTACGTGTCTGATGGCAGCACTCAAAGTGTGACATACTGTAAGCCCTGACATAAAGCACGACTTAATGCACAGTATTTAACATTAAGCCCTGACATAAAGCAAGACTTTATGCCCCGTATTTAACATGACGGGGAACGCTGTCTGTCACATAACGCTGTCTGTAATCCATCGAATGGGGGGTTACAGAGGACTGGTCACAGCTGCTGCAATGAGGTGGCAGACACTATGATAGACAGGCAGACAGGCGGACAGACGGACCAACGGACGGACAGACGGATACACTGACAGACAGGCCTACTGTCCTACAGCCAGTCCGTGGTCGTATTCCCTTATATGACAAGTGTTTGTAGAATTGTAAACACCTTTTTTTTGCATTATCTGAATTTAGAATGGCAATGGTTTAAACAATAGAGCATAGTGAAAGTATTTACTGAGCTTGATGTGGGAAAACAGAAACAGAAAGAAATTCAACAGAGTAATACAAACGTGCAAATACTGTTAATATATTTGTAAATAAATATAAATGACTAGTATTGATAATAATACATTTTATATATATTGGCCCGATAAGTTACAATTGGGACACATTGCACGAGTCACCAAGATGATGTTTGCTTGATTTTAGTTTATAACGTTCTTAGATTCAAAATAAATGATCTGTATCTGTTTCTGATGATCGTTTACAAATCTCTCCAAAGGGAGGAGTCTTGTTTTGCGAACCAGAACCGTAAAATTAAACCCAAACCATCCAGTCTCTAATCATAGAAACCATACTCTGATTACACCAGTAAAGGATGCAGAACTCAATACATGGAAACAAGCCAATAGTATATAACAAATATGTCTAAAATCTAGAGGACATAAACTGACTCAGATGTTTGTAAATTATAGATAGACTCATAAATAGCATGAGACTTAAACATTTAAAGTTTAGATGTTTTTGAATTAAAGATAAAGTAACACACTGACAAACAACAAACTGAACTCATATGTAACATTGGCGGGGCTGTTTATGAAGGACAAAACAAAGATGGTTTAAAATCATAGATATACCAGCAAAGATGTTGTGAGATCCTAGATAACACCTCCCCACTGTAGCAGGTATCTGACAACTGGAAGCCCAGGACCCAGCCAAGCCCTTCAACTGGGAGCCACTCTGTAGGTTACACTGTGTATTGATTAGGTAATTCATTGAGTTATTTATTGATGAAGGTCGTGCTGTAGAAAGAGACAGGCATTATGCGTTGTGTCCATATCTAATACAATTATACATGATGTATACTCTGTGTGGCATAGGATCCCCCTCTCTGAATGACAGCGATGCATGTACAGACGTTCCTACAACAGCGACGGCAGAGCCATTTCGGGTAATTGTCATTTTCCTGTCCAATTATGGCCTGGCTCATCGCTACTCTGAACGAGCCTTTTCAACATTTACCGACTAATACTAGGGCTTTTGTCTCCTGGTTCCCTGTTTTTCTGAGTCCTATGATATGCTCTTACTCTCAGAACAGTGTGAATAGCCGTTGAAGCTAATTTTGCGACTCGCTTTTTCACTCGTTCGACGTTGCATGCCTGCACGACTTATTTCAAATTACGATTGATTGTAGACGTTGGTGGTGTTGTAGGATTTCAGCTCTAAGGTGGAGTTGTTGAGAAAAAGCACACACGATGCTTTTATCACAGAGGAAGAAGAGATGTGTCGTGTTTTCAGGGCCTCCCTCATACATTTCATCACAGCGGGATCTGCACCTTTACTCTTTTAGTCATTTCGCAGTTGCTGTCCTCTAAACAAGTTTACCTTAAATTCAGATGAAGGCCATTCAGGAGCAGCTGTTTTAACCTTAGGTTGGGCATTTTGTTTGGGCTGCAGACATTGGGGATTGAACCCAGATCCTTTCTTCTAATAACCACTACCCTGCCCCGTACAACCTAGTCGTGGTTTTGTTATGAATCACTGCCATGACTTCTTCACCACAGAACAAAGAGACCATGTAATCCTGCGCGGAACATAAGTACTTTTAATTGTTCAGCAGTGAATGAGCCGTGATATTGTCCCGCCAATCCTGCACGCCCTTTAGTTCAGCGCATCACACAAATGCATGCAATGCTTTTCCCTGGTTCCCCGTTGCCATGCGGAGATACAGAGTCACGTCTTGGCTGATAAGATTAGCGGGGTCACAGGGGGTCACCACGGATTAGGATTACCAGGACAAGCCGCTGGAATGCAGACGCAACTGCCAAGGGCTCGCAAATTCAGCTGAAATGATTCTAATGTTCCGGCTGCCTAGCTGTGCAAACCGAACACGGGGGTTAGCATGATAGCGAGCTGCTCTTCAGACAGACACAGATACACAGAGGGAGAGGGATCTGGACTGGGTTAGAGTTACTCGTCGCCTGTTAGCCGTAAAATGACGGGTTTGAAGTGAAAACGCCGTGGCATGACATTTCTGTCATGGTGAATTCATTTTTTATTTTGCTTGATTTCTATTTGGTTTCCTTTGTGCTTTATTTTGTCTAAAATACTTACACGGTACAAAGTCCTACAAGTGTGCAGAGAGAAACAGAGAGAGGGTTCATTGAATGTGCAAGGGAAAGCATGTTTATGGTTTCATTGACATTGTACCCTGCACAATAAGAGGCGACCGTTCAAACCAGATGAATGAAGTTACTGTCTGCCCGTCACAGCCAGGGTGAGAAATAGAATAACTGTACGATTCTACTTCCTATACAATGAATGCACACACACACACACAATGTCCCTGACAGGCCCCTGCTCGTAGACCGGCTGAGGGGAGCTCCTGTATGTCTGGGATTACAACAGGGGGGACGTTGTTAAAGGGAACTGTGATGGGGGATCAGGGTGGATGCTGGTAGGTGGTGGTAACGGTGGGGTATATTACATGACACACACACTGTAGTACACAGAACAGCCTTTTTAATAGATGCTTCAAATGGATGCCTCTAGCAAAGCTAATTGCCCCACGCCGCCTCTGTGACTTTTCTTGGGCTCCTGCAGACAAAGGACGCAGGCTGGTGATGTTGAAAGACCGGTTTATGGTAAAGGTTTGATATTGATACTGGTGTCGTTGCCACCTGGGAGGACTCCTCGAGTGTGCGGGGAGATGGCTGCTTTAACCTGCGCACGCTGATTACACTGTGTGCAACAGGTGTGCAGCCTCACCCAGCCCCAGAGTCCAATCAGACTCAGCGTCAGGTGAGGCTTCTAAAGCAGCCATCCGCCACACAAACTCCCAGACCGCGTTGGCCCTTTTGATCCGGGAGCCAGATTGCTGATTATACAGGATATGGCAGATTGTGTATTCTTTGTAGACTGAGAATATTTTTCTGTAGTTTTATTTTTTGAATAAAATTTTGGTGATATTTTATATTGTTGTATATTAATATGTTTTTTATAGATATAAATATGATTCATTTCTCCTCTGCCGTGCACTTATATAGTTGTAACCCCTTTAAATTGGGGATCATTACTTCTCCAAGTGTATTGGAATAAAGAGGACTTTCTCCACAGAGTAACAACTTTTAATTGAGCTTCTGAACTCCTTCTGAAAACCTATTTCAAAATTTCTTCTAGAATTCCCTTTAGAATTGCTGCTAGAAATCCCTAAAGAATGTATTCTCAAACTTATTTTCCGAATTCCTTCTAGAATTCCGCCAAGAATTCCTTCTTAAATTCCACCCGGAATAGTTTATAGAGTCCCTCCAGAAGTCCTGCCCTTCTTCTAGTGTGCGGACGATGGCCTGCTCCTCAGCCACCAAGAGGCAGTATAAGATCAGGTTGAGTAGGAGCAGTGAGGAGAGACCCCGGCAGGTCCGGGAGAATGGGCCCAGCTGGAATGTCAGAGCGGTTCCTCCCCTCAGGCGCGGGCAGAGCATGTTCCTCTGAACTCCAATGCTTGACTTGAGGAATAATGACAGTGTGTTGGCATATAAATAGATTGGTTGTCTTGGTCGGGATAACTTTTGGGTTCTTTTTTAATATCGACTGTTTTTGTGTTCTTAAACCATGAAGATTGGTTTGCAACATTTGAGTGGATTGTGAAATATCTATAGTTCAGGTAAATTCATGCACACCATTGAACGACACCTACATTGACACAGGGTAAATACAATACAACAAACTAAGCCCTAGATCGTTCCTACTCTTTATCTATTGATAAAGAGTAGTGCGTAAATCTGTGTGTTTGAGCGTTGGTTTTGACTCACATCAGCATAGGATTAACATTATCCACATGCTACAGAGAAGAATGTCACAGCTTCAAACGGCCAGCCTCTCCCCCCTCTCGCGGAAAGACGGTATTATGACGATGATGAGTTGATACTGTGTAAGAGAAAACACACCCCAGGGCTTGGTATTTGCGTGCATCTCTTAGTGGGATTAGAAATCCTTCTTGGCTCACCGCGCCACTTCCTCGCTTTGTTCCCTGGCAAAACGCTACCTTTTGTGTTTCTGTTAGCGAGCCTTTCACTAACTGCTCCTGTACCGCTGCTGTACAGAGCACACTCCTATCCTTTTTAATCATTTAGTAATTTGCTGCTATCTTTGGCCTATGCGCTCTCTGCAATGCTACTCACTGCAATATCTTATTAAATATTTAGCTGTGTTGCGTATATATTTCAAATATATTTCTTTTCCTCTTCTACTCTGAGTGCGGAATATATGGCAGAAGATTATATTTCCCCTTTACTGCCCCAAAGCGAACGCAATGAAAGGCAGTGATTTTATGACCTGGCACATAATACATGTATAGACATGTGTGAACTATGTCGTATTTTTAATTATATTAATTCACAGTGTTTCATGCGTGTTGAGACACCTTTTTACATTAAGGAAGTGATTGTGTAGGTTTGTGACTTGTAGTTACTTGGATCTTGTCTGATAATGTATGGAGAAAATCAGTCATTGAATCATCCATCCATTGGCTACAGCTGCTTATCCCTCGTCAGAGCAGCAAGGGACTGGACACAATAAGAGTCCAGCTAATGCAGGGAGATCCCCAATGTTGAAGCAGTCCATGGCAGGGTTAACAGCACATAGCAGGGTTAGGATTAGTGGTATGGTAGAACAAGATGGTGTAGGAGGATAGTGTAGGATTGATTATGTTTGACTCCAATCCCAGCCTAAAGGTAATGGGATGATCCCCCATGCTGGCAGCCTGCATATAGGTATCCTTGAGCAAGATAAGCCCCAACCCCTGACCTGCTCATTCAACACCTCTGTCTAACATTCGTTAAGTCGCTTTGGATAAACACGTCTGCTAAATGACTTAATAGTAAATAGCAGAACATTAACTGGCATTAGTTGTCTACCTGCTCTTACAATGACATGCTGGGCTTTGTATTATGACATCTCTCCTGAACAGGAAATAAGATCTTGATACCATTAGTTATTGACAATAACAAGTGAGTTCACCGAGGATGACTGTGACACCACTAAGACTGCAGGCTGCAGAGTCACTCCTCCACATCATGCAACCATTTTGGTTCTGTGTGGACTGAGGAATAAATCAGAGTGTTACGTTACACAATCGTCTTGATGGCAGAACAGACATTGGCTCGATGCATGGACACAAACTGGGCCGCAACAATGAAAGGTGATTGGAAACAGATTGATACTGGTATGTTAAGTGTATTGGATTGTCAAACTACATTAACATCGACATGTTCACAGTTTCCCCCCCCTCCCCGCCGTTTGAGAACGTTCTTCAGGGAAGCTTCTGCTAACCCTGCCCAGCTTTGTAACACTTCACCTCAGGTTCCACAGATTTCATCAAGAATGTGGGCAATCTAGCAATTCCCAGGCGGTATGTGCCTGCACAAAGTGCATGGGTGTGTTTATATCTTGGGTAATTGTCTGTATCCTCAGTTAAGTACGAAAGTTTCTTCTTTCTTTTTCCTCCTCTGCTATAACCTACGTGTCGGCAAGCGTGTGCATGTCCGCTGTGCGTCAGTAGCGGGGGTCAATTTGGGCTGATTGCGCTTGTTCGATCAAGGACTCGGAAACGGCGGCGCCGGGGAACTTCAAGATATGCGGCGCATGTGTGTTTTTGCGGTTTGTTCCGGGAGGTTGTGGCATATAGGTTTGTGCTGTCATGAGTTAATGAGTATGGCCGGGAATGCAGACACCCAGAGTACAGGACAGGGGCCTGACTCTGACACCACATGGGGAACAACGGGACCATGGGAAGGGCAACTGTGTGTTTGTGTGCAACTGGGGCCAAGTGTTGAAAAGAGGGGCTGGCGGCGCACCCGCTGGCTGCCTCCCCGTGTGTTTAGGAGACGTGTCCGGCCTTGTTCCCCCTCCACACACCCACTCAGAGACACACACACATACACTCACAGACACACTCTCGGAGAGACACACACACATAGACGCACACACACACACACACACTCATATACCCGCACACACACTCATAGACACACACTCTCAGAGACACACACACACTCACAGGCAAGCTAGCGAGAAACACACACATAGAAGCACGCACACACACACACACTCATAGACACACCCACTCATAGACACACACTCTCAGAGACACACACACACTCACAGATAAGCTCTCAGAGAGACACACACACATAGACGCACACACACACACACACACACACACACACACACACACACACACACACACACACACACACACACACACACACACACACACACACACACACACACACACACACACACACACACACACACACACACACTCACAGACACATACTCTCAGAGAGACACACACACATAGACGCACACACACACACACACACACACACACTCACAGACACACACTCTCAGAGAGACACACACACATAGACGCACACACACACTCATAGACACACACTCTCATAGACACACACTCTCATAGACACACAACACACTCATAGACGCACACACTCTCATAGACACACACACTCATAGACACACACACTCATAGACACACTCTCTCATATACACACACACACACACACACGCTCAGAGACAAACACACTCTCATAGACACACACACCTTCATAGACACACACACTGTCAAGACACACACTTTCCTAGATACACACACTCTCATAGACACACACACACACACACACACACACACACACACACTCATAGACAGGCACTCATAGAAACAATCCCATAGACACACTCTAACAGACACACACCCTCATTGACACACTTACACACACTCATAGACACACTCTTTTAGACACAAACTCATAGACACAGTCTTATAGACACACTATTAAAGACACACTCTCATTGACACACTTATAGATACACACTCAAAGACACACACTAATGCACATGTATAGACATGAAAACACAATATACTGTATATGCCCTCACATGCATACACACGAAACCACGCATGTGCATGCATGAGCATACACAGAAACGTATGAGGGGTCACCTTGGACAGAATTCATACTTGGTCTTACACACACTATTATAATCTCGCATAAGCACCGCTATATTGATACACAAACAGTATTATACTCCGTTTACATGTTTGTATGATAATGTATAGTCGTGTATGTGAGAGAGTATAGTAATGTATGTGAGAGAGTATAGCAGTATTTGAGAGAGCATATGCTCTCTCAAATACTGCTATATAGTTGGGTATGTGAGAGAGTATTGTTGTTCATGCAAGAGAATATAGTAGTGTGTGTGTGAGAGTATAGTAGTGTGTGTGTGAGAGTTTGACTGAAACGGAAGTGAGTTTGATTCCTCGGTTCCTGATTGGCTGACAGAAGAGGCGGTAGCTTCTGGCGCTCAATATACTACGCCGTCATTTCACTCTGGAATCTCCAGCCATTCTGTTATTTTTCGTTCGCAACAAAAACTTATTTGTCGCTTGTTCACGTGGTCGCCTGAGTTTGAGCTTCCTCTTGGGACCGCCATTCATTCTCAACCATGGCCAGTCTCTACGTGTTGTGGAAGTACCAGAGACATCAGAGAAACCGACGCAGTCGTTTAGGATTCATATCATCCCTTCTATAAAACATTCTAATCTAGAACACTCCGGAAGCTCCGGCGGGAGTCTTTAAATTACACTCATCCTGCCATCTGGGCAACAATTATTATTTAACAATTATTATTTATATTATTTTTTTGATTAATTTGTCCCTTTTTGACCTGATAAAGAAAGACATATTTTATTAAATCTTTTGTATATTAAAACAAAAATCACAATTACCACTCGTTTTTTAATATCTTTTTCTGTTTCTGAAAAGAGAATCAAATGACCAAATATACACAAGCAGAGGAACGTGAGTTATTGAGTGCACGCGTCCAACAGCTGACCCAGTCGACAAATTCCTCTGCGACTTTAAGTGATAAAAGTCACCACAGTGCCTAAAAACCATCAATGTCTTTCATGTTACGTACGGTAAAAGGAAAAACCTTGGACACGAGATGTTAACGGAGCCGTGCCCTGAGCCCTCTCGGATGCCAGGCCGAAACAACTTTTGTTTCACTACGAATCCTTTCAGCTGCCCACTCCTCCTTCTCCTGCATTTTTTTTTTTTTTTAATAAAACGCTTGATTTGGCGTTTTGAAAAAGAGAAAACTTACATTTTGTTACATGGTATAAAGGTAATTATGAGCCTTTGACTGATATCCAGACATTTTTTGTGGAGACACATTGCTGTTCCCCCTGCTTGTATTGGAATGAACGGAGATATCTACTTCTGGGCCCCGTGAATCGAAGGGACCCATCCCCAGCCCGCTAAACAGCTGCAATACCAGGCATGGCCCCTGAGCACTGGTGGATTGCGGAAATATGCACTGCTCCTGGGGGCCTGCGGAATCCCAACGACAGCCCCCCCCCCCCCCCGCCAAGGCCCACCCCCATCTCCCAAACCTAGTGAGGCTACAATATTACATTATACAGATATCTCTCTATATATTATATCGTCTTATATTTTTTAGATATTGAGCTCCGGGACTCCCGCCAGAGCTCCCGGAGTGTTCTAGATTAGAATATATTATAGAACGGATGATATTATGAATCCTAAACGACTGCGTCGGTTTCTCTGACGTCTCTGGTATTTCCGCAGCATGTAGAGACTGGCCATGGTTGAGAATGAATTGGCGGTCTCAAGAGGAAGCCTCTCCCAAACTCAAGCGACCACGCAAGCAAACGACCAATTTCTTTTAGGTGCGAACGCAGAATAACAAAGTTGCTGGAAATTCCAGAGTGAAATGACAGCGCAGTATTTTGAGCGCCAGAAGCTACCACCTCTTCTGTCAGCCAATCAGGAACTGAGGAATCAAACTCACTTCCGTTTCATTCAAACACTCTCACACACACTACTATACTCTCTCACACACTACTATATTATCTTGCAT
>OLKM01000995.1:105094-110094 GCA_900291075.1 Melanogrammus aeglefinus | reverse complement strand
CTGTAGTGATGTTCTTTGGCCGCTTCGGAGCAGTGACCGGTGTCTGAGCATCGACACCTTCCCCTAACCCGCTGGGTCTCTCTGGGGTCTCACTGCCGTGGCGGGGGTCTACCTGGAGACCGCTGCCAAAGGAGGATGGATGGGTTGGTGCTGGTGGTGGTGGTGGTGGTGGTGGTGGTGGTGGTGGTGGTGGTGGTGGTGGTGGTGGTGGTGGTGGTGGTGGTGGTGGTGGTGGTGGTGGTGGTGGTGGTGGAGGTGGTGGTGGTTGTGGCGATGGTAATGATGGTGGTGGTTATGTAGGTGGTGGTGGTGGTGGTGGTGGTGGTGGTGGTGGTGGTGGTGCTGGTGGTGGTGGTGCTGGTGGTGGTGGTGGTGGTGGGGGTGGTGGTGTTGCAACCCGGTCTCACGAAAATATGTGACACTGTCACGTTATTTTAATCTATTGTTCGTGATCAGGGACACGTGTTTTCAAAATTTTCGTGTCAAAAAGCACAATTTTCAAACTGTCATGGCAACGTCCGCTCGGACACTGGACTTGCGAGGCATCGACGCAGACTTTCATTCACATAGCCAAGAACAAGACAATAGATGGCTAGGTACAATAAACATCAAGACATACCATTCTAAAAAGAACAGATGAAGCAGCTACCCTTGTTTCCTTCGCGGTTTGCCTACAGATCAGCGCACCTGCATTTAATATATCCGTGAATTGTTACAATTTCTCAGAATCAAAGGCGAAAGTAGAAACGGGTGGCCAAAAGCTGTCATATTGTTAGTTATCACAGACTATTTTAAGTAGAAACGGGTGGCCAAAAGCTGTCGTATTGTTAGTTATCACAGACTATTTTAAGTAGAAACGGGTGGCCAAAAGCTGTCGTATTGTTAGTTATCACAGACTATTTTAAGTAGAAACGGGTGGCCAAAAGCTGTCATATTGTTAGTTATCACAGACAATGCCTCGCAAGTCCAGTGTCCGAGCGGACGTTGCCATGACAGTTTGAAAATTGTGCTTTTTGACACGAAAATATTGAAAATACTTGTCCCTGATCACGAACAATAGATAACGTGACAGTGTCACGTATTTTCGTGAGACCGGGTTGGGTGTTGTTGGTGGTGGTGGTGATGTTGGGGGTGGTGGTGGTGGTGGTGGTGGTGGTGGTGTGTTGGTGGTGGTGGTGTTGTTGGTGGTGGTGGTGATGGTGGGGGTGGTGGTGGTGATGGTGGTGGTGGTGATGTTGGTGGTGTTGTTGGCGGTAATGGTGGTGTTGGTAGTGAAGGTGGTGGTAGTGATACTGGTGGTGTTGGTGGTAGAGTTTGTTGGTGATGGTGGTGGTGGTGGTGGTGTAGTGGTGATGGTGGTGGTGGTAGGTGGTGATGATGGTGGTGGTGGTGGTGGTGGTGGTGGTGGTGGTGGTGGTGGTGGTGGTCTTGGCTCTCCCTTGGCTCTCCCTTGGTTGCATGGATGGCCCGTAACCACAGCCCTGGTGCTCATAAAGCCCACGAGAGCCCCCTAAGCCACCCCAGAAGCCACACTTCTGCGGCCCACTTTCGATGCCTCTTAAATGTGAGATCATCTAAATCAGAATCTAAGGCTCCGGTGCATGCCCCCCCCCCCCCCCTGTCCTGTCCTGTCCTTACACATGCGTACTGGCTTGTTTTTGCAAAGTAAAGGCCTTAACCCTCACAAACCAAAACAAGGTGATAAGACACAAGACGGGTTCTGGGGAGGGGGGGGGGGGGGGGGGTCTGGCCAGTCCGGGATGCAAAATGATGTGATTTGACCAGGAGGTGCTGCTGTGTTGTTTTCAAGCCGGCTTCCTTATTGTGACAAGTTTGTGCTGCTCTCCAAAGCACATTCTGCAGATAACGGCCAAGCAGTTAGCCCGGCAGGAATTTGATTGGAGGAGGAGTTTGCCGCACACAGCGGAGCCGCGACCGTGTTTTTGGAAGCGGCAGTTTGTCGCTGATAAGAGAGGGGAACATCACATGTTTCTCCGGGGCCGGCCGGCTGGCGTCCTCTCTCTCCCCCTCCCTCCCTCTCTCTCTCTCCCCCCCTCTCTCTCCCCCTCACTCTCTCTTACCTCATCCTCTCTCCCCCTCTTTCTACCTCTCTTTCTCTCTCTCCCCCCCTCTCTCTACCTCTCTTTCTCTCTCTCTTCCCCCTCCCTCTCTCTCTCTCCCCCTCTCTTCTCTCCCCCCCCTCTCTCTACCTCTCTCTCCCCCTCTTTCTCTCTCTCCCCCCTCTCTCTACCTCTCTTCTCTCTCTCTCCCCCCTCTCTCTACCTCTCTTTCTCTCTCTCTTCCCCCCCTCCCTCTCTCTTTCCCCCCCTCTCTCTCCCCCTCACTCTCTCTTACCTCATCCTCTCTCCCCCTCTTTCTACCTCTCTTTCTCTCTCTCCTCCCTCTCTCTCTCCCCCTCTTTCTCTCTCTCCCCCCCTCTCTCTACCTCTCTTTCTCTCTCCCCCCCTCCCTCTTTCTCTCTCCCCCTCTTTCTCTCTCTCCCCCTCTCTCTCTCTCAGTTGTGATGGTCGTCTTGGACAGTTCTGTGGTTAGCTGACTCTTCCCTTGTGAGAGTCGGAACTGATAGATCTGAAAGTATGAAGCTCTTTGAAGCCTAGACGTCGTCGCCAGAGAAATCCAAATCGCTGGGTTTAAAACATACAAGAGGACTTATAAGTCATGCGCATGTTGTACTTATTCTCACCCGTATTTCATCACAACCATGCGGCGTGCCGATATGTGGGTCACACAGCAGAGTTCAACCAGTTCTGTGTAGTTTCCACAAAAACAGTATCATCCAATCATGGATCACTTAGGTTGCCGTGTGATTTAAAGTGTTGTTTAATCGCACTTGACGCACCACTAGAGATGTGGACAGGAAATGGCATCCATTTTGGGACAGAGCGATGACATCAGAACCCCCTTCTCCCTCTTTGTGCTTACATATGTGTGCACCTGTTGGTCTCATGATTACGTGAGAAAGAGTTTGTGTGTGTGAGTGGGTGTGTGTGTGTGTGCGCGTGTGCGTGTGTGTTAGGGCTGGGGGGGGGGGGTATGTTAGTGTTTGCGTGAAGACAGTTTATACTCCGTCAGTGCAAGGACACTTTAGAATAAGTATGTGTTGCCTTTTCTGGTGAGAGCGCACATATGTGTTTGTGTGAAGACCTGGTTCCATGTGGGTGTGTGTTTGATAAACTGTGAGAGCATGTGGGCGCGTGTTTGTCTATTCATCTCTGTGAAAGAAAAGAGGAGGAGAGGGGAGAGGAGAAGAAGTAGATTTCGGAGGTGGATATATACATTGGGAGCCATCTCTATCTTCAAGTCGATCCGTGTGAATCTGTCCCACAGACTCACAGCGGCAGAGTCAGGGTAGAGAGACGTACAGAAGGGGAGGGGGGAGAGAGAGAGAGGTTCAGGGCCAGAGAGGAACTTGATCAGAGAGACAAGATCAAGGAGAGAGAGGCCCAGAGAGGACTGGGGAGAGAGACGGGGTCAATGGAGGAGGGCGGGAGTGAGGGAGAGAGACATGCAGAGGAAGAGAGACAGGACTGCAGGAGTGAGGAGAGAGACATGCAGAGGAAGAGAGACAGGACTGCAGGAGTGAGGAGAGGAGTGAGGAGAGAGACATGCTTTCGAAAAGAATACAGGGATGATCAAAAGTTTGTTTGTAGTACGTCTGTGATAAAGAGAGACATGCTTTCGAAAAGAATACAGGGATGATCAAAAGTTTGTTTGTAGTACGTCTGTGATAAAAATACATTTGCTATTTTCGTGCCGTAGTAAAGACTATTTGGGCCCTACTCCTCCCTAAGATGCCATTAAAGATCACAGCAGATAATCAGTTGTTCTCGCGGTATGGTCCATTTTTAAAAGGCTTTCATGCAGCTGTCAGTTGGTATCATTCTTGCACATATACAGTACATTCCCAAATACACTGCCAGACACAACTTCAATCCAGTTCAACTCCGTTCAAGTTCACTATACGGTAGTTCAATTGATAGTTTATTCCTACTTTTTACTGATATATAAACCAACGTACCCATCGGGTGATGTAAACTCTAGCGGATACAGGTGACCACACAAAGAAGGGTGTGTGGCTGTATGTCCGTGCGTGCATCCGTGTCTTTGTATGCGTTCATGTGCTTGATTCCTCTGTACAGTTCAAATCAATTCAATTTTTATTTGAATTAGCTCTTACTCACCGGTACAGTCTCAAAGGGCTTAACAGGCCATATATTTATGGCCTGTTAAGCCCCACTGGGGTGGGGTAGCCTCACACCTGATTGGCCGGTGTGTTGCCGTGCCGGTTCCTCTCTGGTCCCCTGGCCTGTCCCGGGTCTCCGTCCTCACGCCTCTCAGCTGGGGGTGAGTCAGCGTGACATCAGGGCCTGGCCTGTCCTGTACAGTCAGTCCGTCAGCAGCACGGACAGCCCATCCATCAGTGAAACCACCCAGTTCCCCTTGGGTCAGGAGTGGTTTCCCACTGACTCACTGGGAACACTGGTTTCGGAGGCGGGCGGGCGGGCGTTGGGGTGGGGGGGGATTGGATGATGAGGGAGGGTGATGAGAGAGGTCAAACAGCACCAGGAAGCGGAGGTGGATGGAATCGCCCTCTCTGATTGGCTCTGGGAGCGGAGCATGCCCAGTGGGAGGATCTTGGCCCCGCCTCACCTGGGATAGCGCTCTCTTTCTCTCGCTCTCACCCTCGCCCTTCGTCCCTCTCTACCTAGTGCAGACAATCTGTTGTTTTCTCTATCTTGTTCTCTCTCTACCTTGTGCTGGTACACTTTCTCGTTCTCTCTCTCTCTCTCTCTCTCTCTACTGCGGTCTCATTCTTCTCTCTTGGGCCTCTCGCCCATTATTCTGTCTTCCTCGGTCGGCTCCCCTCCCCTCTCCTCGCTATTTCTCTCCTCTCATACTCCTCTCTCTCATTCCTCCCTCTTCTCCCTCCTCTCTCCTCTCGTCTCATCTCTCCTCTCTCTCATCTCTCATGCTCTCTC
>OLKM01000995.1:75000-97500 GCA_900291075.1 Melanogrammus aeglefinus | reverse complement strand
GAGGGAGAGGAAGAGGGACGGAGGGATAGAGGGAGAGAAGTATAGTGGGATGGCGGGGGGAGTAATGGGAGGGGGTGGGAGAGAGGGAGGGAGATCTGGTATGATTTTCAAGGTGCCACCTCTGTCGTGTCATGTAATTTGTTCATTCTGCTGTTCTCAGGCCCTGCTGCTCTGAACTATCTGAAAACATTGTGATTGTGCTGCTCACTAAATCCAAGCCAGATGTGTTGTGTGTCCCGGGACCCTGGCTCGCTCGAGTATGCAGGAACCCCCCCCCCCCCCCTCAGCCCCCAGCCCCAACCCCCAAACCTGGCAAGGGCGGGTCCCGGTCAGAGTGAATTGGGTGGGGTCAACGCATGGGGACGACGTTAATCCTCTGCCTGCACCTCTGCATGGGGCCGTTTATTACAATGTGGTGTGGCCGCACTCTCTCTCTCTCTCTCTCTCTCTCTCTCTCTCTCTCTCTCTCTCTCTCTCTCTCTCTCTCCTCTCTCTCTTCTCTCTCTCTCTCTCTCTTCTCTCTCTCTCTCTCTCCCTCTCCTCTCTCCCTCTCTCTCTCTCTCTCGTTCCCCTTCTCTCTCTCTCTCTCCTCTCTCTCTCTCTCTTCTCTCTCTCTCTCTCTCTCTCTCTCTCTCTCTCTCTCTCTCTCTCTCTCTCTCTCCCCGGGGGTCAGGGGTGTCTGGGTCTCCCTGAAGCTGCTCTGCTCAATGCACTCTGCGGCGGCTAGAGGGCCTGGAAGAGTCCTTTGCCTCTTAAGCAAATGGTCTAAGGGACCAGTCCATTGCCTTCAAGCAATCGCATATGCCCTCCCCTTCCTCCCTCCCCCTGCCTCCCTCCCTCCCCCCCTCCCTCCCTCCCTCCCTCCTCCTTCCCTCCCTCCCTCCCTCCCTCCTCCTCCCTCCCTCTCTCTCTCTTCCCTCCCATTTCTCCCCGTCGTTCTTCTTGTTTCTTTTTCCAGTTTTCCAGTTTTCTTGTAACGTGTGTGCCTACCTTCTTTCTGTACTTTTTCCTCCCCACAGCCTCCCTCCCTCCCTCCCTCCTCCCCCTCTGTCACTTCTCTCTCCCGCTAAATCCCTCCCTTCCTCCCTCCCAACCTCCCTCCCTCCCTCTCCCTCCCTTCTCTCCCTCTTTCTCTCTCCCTCTGCCTCCCTCTGCGTCTCAGTCTCCCTCCCTTTCTCTCCCTCTGCCCTGCTGGGAGGTGGATCCTTGCGTAGCTGATTGCTCTGAGACTATATAGTTGGAGAGAGCTGTCCGTACAAGCTCATACCGTGCTTCCCCTGCCTGTCACACATTCCCCTCAAGGACTACCTACCTGCCGTTCTTTTTTCTTTTCTCCTTGCGCGGCAGTTTCCCCCCCCCCCCTTCTCCTCAGAGGATTTACACTTTGTACTGACAGCATGTCGGAGGCAAGAAAGAAAGAGAGAAAAGGCAGAAAGAAGGGAGCTAAGAAGGCACCAAAGGAGAAAGAGATTGATCCAACCGCAGGTAAAATGACATGAGAGGTGGTGCTCCCCCTCGCTCTCTGTCTCTCTCTCTCCCTTTCGTTGTCTCTCTCCCTCTTGTGTGTGTGTGTGTGTGTGTGTGTGTGTGTGTGTGTGTGTGTGTGTGTGTGTGTGTGTGTGTGTGTGTGTGTGTGTGTGTGTGTGTGTGTGTGTGTGTGTGTGTGTGTGTGTGTGTGTGTGTGTGTGTCTGCATGTGTCCGTGCGTGCGTGCGTGCGTGCGTGCGTGCGTGCGTGCGTGTGTGTGTGTGTGTGTGTGTGTGGTGCGTGCATTGTCGCCTGCGTGTTTTCTGCCGTGACAGCTTGAAGGCGGGTTTACATGGAGAACGCTGCAAGGTGTCGAGGCTTACCCTCGGCTCCACAGGGTGTTTGCGGGTCGAGGAGGACTCCGTGGAAGCGGACAACGTGTGTAACGTCAACCCGGGTTCTCTGGACAGGTTATCAGAGCCACCCTTAGGCGAAATCAACAATAAAAATGGAATGATGGTCTTCACAGCAACAACGTTCAATTACACTAAATGCCTTGGGTTTATAGGTGTGTGTTTTGACAGGATCATCTAAGTAGCTACTTAGTAATTGACACCTGTGCTTAAGTAAGGAACATCTGATTAAGTCGTATTGTTTAAACATGATTTATATATTGTTTTAATGTCACGTTGGGATCGGCACAGTCACACATTCAGGGTGAGTTCAGTTGGCCTACTTTGTGTTCGCTAAAGGCTTATCGTCTTCATCCAAACACAAATTGCAGAATCAGAATAGCAGCTGCTTTTCTTTTTCCGAGTCCCAAACGTAGCAATGTGCCTGCTCACTGGTGGCAGGTACAAGCCCCAGCACGTCGCTGTGGTGTGACCTGGGGGTCACAGGAAAGCCCTGCCCCCCACCACACACCCCCCCCCAACCCCCACCCCAACCCCCACCCCATTCAGCTCCTCCAAACATCTTCAGGACGCCTCCGCAACCAAACCCACTTTTCCTTTGAGCATCTGCGCTAAAGTCACTAGAACTAGTATCAGTATTTTTTTTATGCTGCTCCTTTTGCTTTTTTTTTTGTTTTTGTTTTGAAAGAAATGTTTGGAGGCCATTTTGTGCTGGATCTGTCCCCTTGATCAGAGATCATTTTATCATTGTGCATATTTGAAAGTGTCTGCTGTCTTTTAAGGAAGAAACAATCATTGCTCAACGAATGAAGACAAAACAAATTAACTGAAAGAGACTTTGAATTAGTCAGAGGCCACACTCGACACAGTCCCCCCCCCCTTCCCCCCCAAAAAAAACAATCGGTTGCATAACTGAGGTTACCATGGGATTTGAATAATGCCATAATTTCATGGACTATAAAACCTCAAGTTGTGTCAGCATGTTTTTGGCCAGGCTTCCAACCATCATTCAGTGCCACCTGTGGATGTCTTTACACTGGGAGCAGTGATGTTATAACCATTATGTTTTGCCTAATATAACCCATAACTACGCGTCATGCAAGCAGCTTAACCCAGAAGTCACTAGCTGGGCCGACGCAGTGGGCAGGGGAACGGGACATAGGGGGGGATTCCTCCTCAGTAGGTCACTGCAGCTCGATTTACTATACGTGACCCACCCCCCCCCCCCCCCCCCCCGATGAAGCAGGCAGACTTAGCGTCACCTGGATGAGGGGCAGGTCAGGTAAATCAAGCAACAAAAATGGGAACGTGCCTTTGAAAGTATCGGCTGTGATGTCCAACAGCGCTAAAGAAGATCTATGCACGAGGCGATGTGTGAGAGACGTTGAGGGGTTCAGTCTGGAGGTCGTAGTGTACGGGCTGTGAGAGCAGTCAGAGACCAGCACACCTGTGTAGAGATTCCCACCAGGGGATTCCCTCCTACCTCGCCCCCCAGAGGACCTCTCGTTCTCGCTCTGTCTCTCTCTCTCTCTCTCTGTTTTCCATCTCTGGCTATGTCTCTCTGTCACACTTTATCTATCTCTCTGTTTCCGTCGCCCTCTGTTTTTCTCTTTGCGTCTCGCTCTCTCTGTCCCTCTCTCTGTGTCCCGCTCGCTGTTTCTGTCTCTCTCTCCCTCTCTATCCCTCTCTCCAATGTCCCCACTCTATTACTCTATCTCTGTTTCCATCTTTCTTACTCTGTCTCGCTCTCTTGTTCTCTCACGCTCTCTCTGTAATCTCTCTCACTCTCTGTGTCTCTTTCTAGCTCTCTCTCTGTAGATGTGTCACGGAAAAACAGACTTAGCAATAAAATAGGCATACAAAAATAAACATAATGGACTGTCCAATACCTGCAATGCCATCAAATGCTGAAATTATCAACATTGTTTAAGTAATCATAGTTTTGACGATTGTCATTATTTAGTGAGCGTTGTATGTGTTCGGTCAGTTACTCAAGTATGTTCTGATATCAGCAAGTTTTAGGACATTTTCATGTACTTATTGGGAATGTTGGATTTAGAGTTAGCCCATCATTCATTTAGTTGAAAAACAACAACCTTGCCAACTGTATCCTCCTCTTCCAGTTGATTTATTGAAACATGACACCCTGCCTTGCCTTTCATCCCTCCCTGACTTGTAAAATAGTTATTATTCCATCCATATCTTTGATTTGAAACATTGAAGCTTAAAAACCAAACAAATAGTGGCATGTTTTACCACAAAATGACACTATCATACATTTGCTAAAAGCATGACTACTTTATCATTTTACGGCATTTCAATACACACACACACACACACACACACACACACACACACACACACACACACACACACACACACACACACACACACACACACACACACACACACACACACACACACACACACACACACACACACACACACACACACACACACACACACACACACACACACACACACACACACACACACACACACACACACACACACACGCAACCACACACACATACACACACACACACACTCTTTAATGACCTCCTCTATGGGTCTTCATTTATGGTAATTTAGACTTCTAGCATCTAAGAATAAGCAGTTAAATAAAAAAAAAGTAATCCTTCCCAAGACGATTATGAATATTAACTATGATTTATGACCTGAAATCTCTACCTTTAAAACATTCCTTTAACACCATTGATTAATGTCTTGGCTTTTCTCTTTCCCTCCGAATTTATGTGTGTGAAATCACTTAGTCCTCTCCTGGTGCCGAGAGAGAGTTATATTATGTAGCTGCATCCTTTTAGTTATTTATCATTTTTATTGAAAATACGAAAATTTACTTAAGAAAACCCTATGATCCACAGCAGCAATAATTAAACATTAAATTACGTCTACATCTTAAGTTCCTGAACTGAGATCAGGCAGGCTGTGTGTGTGTAATGATTGATTTCAGTGTTTTCTCCTTCAAACGTGCTGAAGAATGCTAGCCTATGCCTTTCGTACTAAAACCTTTAGCTAATCGTCGGTATGTGATTTGGTAGATTGGTTTGTGATGTGACGTGTACTCATCGCATAGAAAAAAATAATGTTTCTCACGCTTCATGTTCAGAGCTAGGGCAAGTGTTTAATAGGATAAACCATAAAAAAATTACGTTTAGATGTACTGGGTTGTGTAGGTGATTGTATGGAGTTGTGTTAGAGGCTTTCCATTGACATACAAACGGTCACAGAACTCAACCGTAACCGTTGCCTTGGCAACTTAGCTAAAAATGAGTGCATGATGAGTGTTTGCCCAACATACTACACGCTACAGTTCATTAGCATGGCTGTTGGGACAGATGAAATACTGCGACCTGCCACCAGGGCCGTGATACAGGTTAAAGAAAGTTTGACCCTTATATTATAAGATAGATGGATGGGTACTTTTATTATCCCTGTGGGGACATATCTTTGTTGCAGCCCAACAAGACAGGACAAGACCAAACAATAAACTCACGGTAGACAACAGAACCCCAGTACACAAAGAAAAGAAAAGAAGAAGAAAGGTCAAGCGGTTCTAGAGGGCTTAGTTCAAATAATTAAATGAATGGATGGATTGCAGAGAAACAATTCTTAGGGGTTAAATTAATATGCCAATAATATATAGAGATGTAAGGGTAGATAAATACATTATGTAAAGAAGAATTATATATATAAATATCTTCCTACTTAGTGACTTCAACGTGCCAAAAGTTTTGGAAATGTTTTGACCTGACACTTTAGATGTAAGTGAAGGGATTAATACCTTTTTGAAAGTTTCTCATGTGGTGAACAAGAAAGCCTTGAGGAAGAGAGTGTGGTTAAAGCAAACAAATAGTTGTTCAGCAAACAATATCAGCTGTGGATATTTCCCAATTCTCATAAAAAACAGAAGAATTGGCCTGTCTGATTTTAATTGGCTCTGACAGTGGTTTGTTGTTTGGCACTGAGGCATTTTTAAGGAAAGAACTTGTGGGGGTACACAAATCCCAAATATTCCTCTGATCCTGTTTAGAGACCATACGTGACCTACTGTGTCCATGCCAGGAAGTAAATTACTGTGGATTTTCAAAATAAAAGTAACCCAAAACCTGCTCTTACTTTAGAAGCTTGGGGCTTTGCAGCTGGAACATCATGTCAGAGAGCTCATACAGAAAAAAAAATACAGTTGCTGTATATTTACCAATGTTTCTGGGAGTAGGCTGAGGCAATACACATCTCATGATATTCTTGTGACATGCGATTTCTCCCCCTTCGTTTGTTTTAGCTAATCATAATACGACAGACACGAAATCGCTGCATATTGCGCGATATGACATCAGTTTGTTTGCTCTTTCTCCCAGAAGCATAGCAATTACTACCGCAGAAGAAAGCAACCATTCCTCACCCCGGATGATGTATTGGGACAGAGTTTGCCAACATAAACCCTACTGTGTTTGTTAAAAGCACTTTTTTTTTCTTTTTTTGCAGATTGAATGCCGTTTTGTGAAATGGACGTTGCTACTAGGTCGATGTGTTTGTGAACGGTGAACATGTCTTTGACAGTTTACACAATACTCTCCAAAAACATCCATCTCTCTTAGTCTCTGTGGTCCACAGAGTAGTCCTAAGACGAAAGGGAACATATTCATTACTGTGCACACACAAAGCATAGAGAGCCGTACCAAATATCATCCACACGCTTTCGTCGATTTAGGAAGTTATTATAGTTGTGATAACAAGAGGCATCCATGCCAGAGAAATGTGGATAACATTTGCCGTGGCCCGGGTTCCAGCATAATGCATGTCCAAAAATCCCACAGAGCAGAATCCATTTTTAGACCATGTCAGTGTTTTACGTCAAAATATTTTCACAATAGTCAATTTCTTAAACAACCTAGGCCATTTGGCTGACATATTGTTTGATTTAGAGTACAGCTGATTGGTCCCAGTGCAGGCGGACCCTGGGCTGTGGGTTTCATACTCCAGTCGGGCGCTGCTTAAACAGGCATTGTGTTACAGTGATAAGTGTCCTGCGGTTGAAAAACTCTTTCCACTCTTAAGGTTCCTCGCTTCTCCCCCTGCTTACCCTGTAATGTCTTCTCAGGGTGATGGCAGCGGTTAAGGCTGGGCTGCTTTGGTCGGGACAAAAAAGCCAAAAGTTCAAAGTCGTGTCAGAGGAAGCGCTTTTTGATCTTTCCGAGGTGTAACAAGCTTGTGTTGAATATAGCTATCGTATTGTTGCTTGTGGCCCTGGCTTTGTTCTTGGGAGCTCTCTAGTCTCCTAGACTTCTCCAGCTGTTGCTCGGGGTATGATATCTTGACATGGAGGAAAGGCATCCATTCTCAAATTTGATTTTTTTTTTTTTTTTTTATAGCTCGAGTCTGCAGCTGCCACTTGGCTTCAAGCGCACGGCGGAGCGAGCTGCTGTTAACTTGAGCTCTTGGAGGGCTCCGATCCCTGGTTGACTTATGTACTGTTCTGCTGGCCTCGCTGAGAGGAGGAACATCAAATTGTCGGGAAGAGTATGACGTTTGACATACCAGTGTCTTCTTTAAGTCATGTACATAATCTCTGTCTCATTTCAACCAATGTTCCGTAGCAGTATGGTGTACGAAAGTTGTCGTTAGACACACTTTGGCCGTTTTTTATTAATTCATTCTCTCGTGCTCAAATAGCTCCTAGCTTCCATTGTGAGTCTCGTGTCTGTAGCTCCTAGCTTCCATTGTGAGTCTGGTGTCTGTAGCTCCTAGCTTCCATTGTGAGTCTCGTTTCTGTAGCTCCTAACTTCCATTGTGAGTCTGGTGTCTGTAGCTCCTAGCTTCCACTGTGAGTCTGGTGTCTGTAGCTCCTAGCTTCCACTGTGAGTCTCGTGTCTGTAGCTCCTAGCTTCCACTGTGAGTCTGGTGTCTGTAGCTCCTAGCTTCCATTGTGAGTCTCGTTTCTGTAGCTCCTAGCTTCCACTGTGAGTCTGGTGTCTGTAGCTCCTAGCTTCCATTGTGAGTCTCGTTTCTGTAGCTCCTAGCTTCCACTGTGAGTCTGGTGTCTGTAGCTCCTAGCTTCCATTGTGAGTCTCGTTTCTGTAGCTCCTAGCTTCCACTGTGAGTCTGGTGTCTGTAGCTCCTAGCTTCCATTGTGAGTCTTGTGTCTGTAGGTCCTAGCTAGTTCCATTAGCGAGTCTCGTGTCTGTAGGTCCTAGCTGGCTCCATTAGTGATTCTTGTGTCTGTAGGTCCTAGCTGGCTCCATTAGTGATTCTTGTGTCTGTACTAGGTCCTACCTGGGTTCTATTAGTGAGTCTCATGTCGGTAGATCCTCCGAGAGATGCCAGAGGTCTGTCTAGCATTGAACAGATTTACAGGTTATGAATCACCTATCCACTCGATCATCTGTGAAGTCACGATAATGTTTTTCCTTTGGGTGAGGCTGATGATCCGTAGGTTCTTCTAACAGAGATTAAAGCACTGTGGAATGACTAAGCACACATACGTAATAAGCTATTCCCCGTGGCATTTGTCATCATGATATCATTAGGTCTCCTCGTAGCTGACGTTTAAGAGACAATAAAGTCCAACGTGATTCGTGAACTGCAGTGTTCGTTTGCTTCATGGCGCTGTTTCAGTGACTTTATATTCACACATTTGGCTAGTTAAATTGACATTGTTATTGGTTGTCAAATGAAAGCTGACCCTGGCAGTGTCCTCAACTGGTCAGGACAGATGCATATGGTTCTCGACATCAGCTGTAACAGATGTTTACACTGGGAAATTGATGTACAGTTTATAACCCCACTTGGTATTACAATGGACCAAGTATCCTGCTCTCCGGCTAGGATCTTTGCATCGCTACCTTCCTATTCTTTATTTACCCTACAGAGGTTTTTCCCTGTTGTGCTGCCGTACCCACATTTGTGTTTGCATGTCGAACAACAGTGGCTCACAGAAGACTTTAACATCAACTTGTATGCATAAAGAGTCCATTTGGGAAGCAATAAGTACAGGCCTTATGATGTGTGTTTTGTAAACACCAAGCGAGTACTTTTTGAATTATTTTTCACAAGTACGGTGTGTGTTGTAAATATTGATATTACTCTGTGCCAGTGAACGATCTTCCACGCCATCAGGATGCACTTTGCTAATTGCGGGGACTGCCAACTGAAATCCAGCATAAACGGAATATACCGTAAGCAGAGCGGCGCAGTGCTTACTGTAAACCTGGTTTTCCCGTTTGTACATTAAAGCGTGACATGAAAGTACCATCCCCCTTGAGTCATTACCGCCTCGCAATCGTCCCACCCGGGGCGGGTTTGTTGTTATCTGCTACGAGGCCCGTCTGTGCTGAGTAGGCCTATCTGGACCAGATATCTCACTGTAATGGACAGAAACGCACACAGTTGGCCAGCCGCCTCCCCTTTTTCCAGGAACATGTTTACGTTGGAAAGATCTCCTCAAACACATTGACGACGCATGGCAGAAGGCCAGTTAGGCATGTCTCTAAGAAAACAACCAAGACCTACAGATTTGGAATAGAGGAGAGAAGGGTTGGTGGTTATATAAGCAGCTTAAACGAGTCATCAAGACTTACAGGGAGATGGAAGGACGATGACAATGGGAAGGAACAAGGATGAAATATTGAGTGTAAAGAAAACCCCGCAATTCAACGGAGACTGAGAGTGGAGCGGGCGGGGGGGTGATTTATGATCCGCGCGCCCTATCCAGCTTCATCGGCCTTGATTCCCCGCAGAACTCGACTTGTTCGGGAGGAGAGACCAGATTAAAAACAAAAGCACATTGAGGGAAACCGCGGCTATGCTACAATAGACCATCATCAGCGACACAGCATTCTAAGCTATCCTCTCTGTCCATTAGGCACAGGCTTAGGTGGCCAGAAATCCCAATACATCACCTCACCGGAGACACTGGTTGTCTAGCCACTGAAACAGAAGTGGAGAAGAGGCGAAAATCAGTCACACACACACACACACACACACACACACACACACACACACACACACACACACACACACGCACACGCACACGCACACGCACACACGCACGCACGCACGCACGCACGCACGCACGCACGCACGCACACGCACACACACGCACACGCACACGCACACACACACACACACACACACACACACACACACACACACACACACACACACACACAGGAGGAAGAAGACATCCCCCCTGAAACTCAGTTATGCAGCCCTGGCATTGCTCAGGGAACTCCAGTGGCCAGCGAGTGGCGGTGACAGGGCCAGGGATCCTGCGCCGAGGTGCACTAGACCACGGGACCCGGCTGAGCGGCTGGACACTGTAGCAGGAACCGCCGTGCACTCTCTCTCACACGGCTATCTGGCCCGAGCAGACAGGGCCATCTGCTTTGTGTCCCCCCCCATCTATCAGGTTTAAACAGCTTAAAAAGGCATCTGCTGCGTGTGTTCAAATAATACCGCAAACTGCTCTAAGCCGGGATAGAAGCAACAAAATAAATAAATACATGCCAGAAAATGTCTGCAGAATTAAGTTAAAGTGGAAGGTCCTGTAGACCAGCATTGCTTCATTTCAAGGGGCTGGGGGGGGACGACGACACATGTTAACTGGTGGATTTCTTTTGCAAATGCTTTTTTTCTGGGTCCCCCGAGCGAGTATTGACACACATTTGCTGTGCCATATTTTTTTTGGTGTTGCCTCAAATCCAGTCGCTCCACAGATCACGACGTTGCGACTAAAAATAGAAAGAGAACAGGTATTGCGCTGTGTTTTTTCATCCGTTCAGAGATATTGCATTCATGCCAGGTCAATAATCTAGGCCGATGTCCCTCCCCCCCCCCACAAAAAAAAGGAGGACAACTGAAGAGCTTTAGTGCACCTCGGTTTTATTTTCCAGTTGAAGCCATTTACTGTGGTGTTGCTACCATTGCTACCCTTTCATCTGATTTTTATTTTATTTTACTTCACGCAAGGCCTCGGCACAAAAAGTGTCTAGCCCTGTGAAGCCCCCCCTGGAGACCGTAGCCATGGCAACCGCGATAAAGGCGGCTTACACTAATAAACCTTAACTAGAGGATCGCATAGTTCAGCGGGTACCTGGGGGCAGAATCTTGGTTATTTATGTTTGACCGCCGGAGACTTGCAGATGTGACCGTGTCTGAAGGATACTGTAATGAGAACTTAGAGAGAGGGGTGGGGGGGGGGGGGGGGAGATAGAGAGAGAGAGCAAGGGAGAAGGGGGAGGATGAGGAGGAGTGGGAGAGACAGAGGAGGGGAAAAGAGAGAGAAGGGGGGGAAGAGGAAGAGATAGAGGGAGAGGAAAGGAGCGAAAGAGTAGGAGGGAGAGAGGGGGAGGAAGAGAGAGGGGGTTAGAGAGGGGGAGGGGAAGGGCAGAGAGACAGAGAGGAGAAGGACAGAGTGAGAAGTAGACAGAGCGAGAGAGAGAGAGAGGTGGGGGAGTCCCTGCTTGACCCCCTCTCACCCCTTCCCTCTCCCCCTCGCCTGGGAGACATGTTCCTCTACACATGTGTGCAGCTGTCAGCTGGCCAAGTGTTTTTAGCATGTTTTCAAACGCTGCAAAGGCCACGGATTGTGTTTCTCATTCCAGTTGGACCACATCTCTTTTTGAGGGAATTTCTTCTGGCCCATTATGATAATAATGTGACAGGATGATTTGATAATGATTACTCGTTTGACAGAAAACCCTCCATTTTGTGTTGCCGAACTAGATAACATGTAAAGTACAGCTGGGGGGTGGAACAAACGCCTTTTGACATGCTGTGGTACATGGTGATACTATTCCACCCTCACAATATTACAGGTGATCATTTTATAATTATTACAATTATTTGTTCCATCGATATTATTTTTTAACAACTTTTGCTGTTGTCCGTTGCTTGGCTTGGTCCGTGTAACAACTGTGTTGCTTTGCTTGTCTCTGGGCGACCAGGACAACACACACATTAGGGCCCTTAGGTGATTCCGATTCCTGGCTGATGAGAGAGAGTGTGTCCCTGGTGCCCACATCTGCTCAGCAAAGCCCTGATGGGGCTACTTCTCTATCTTTAGGTTCTCAGACAGACAGACAGACAGACAGACAGACAGACAGACAGACAGACAGACAGACAGACAGACAGACAGACAGACAGACAGACAGACAGACAGACAGACAGACAGGCAGACAGGCAGACAAGGCAGACATACAGTAAGACAGACAGAAAAAGCCAAGACAAAACATTGAGATGTGGTGTTGTATAGATGGTGGTCTTATACTCTAGGGTCTTGCATCCCCCTGTCGTCACGAGAAACAGCTGCATCACCTGCACCTCACATGGTAAAGGACACCCAGGCAGGTCTACTGCATGTATAGAAAACATAAAGAGTAACGTCTCTCTGCCTGTCTCTCTCTCTCTCTCTCTCTCTCTCTCTCTCTCTCTCTCTCTCTCTCTCTCTCTCTCTCTCTCTCTCTCTCTCTCTCTCTCTCTCTCTCTCTCTCTCTCTCTCTCCCTCTCTCCCTCTCCCGCCCAGCTGCCGCCCCAAGGCTAAAGCCGATGAGGTACAAGCCGTTGGTGGACGCGGGAGAGAAGCTCACGCTGAAGTGCGAGGCCACGGGGAACCCGGTGCCCACCTACAAATGGTACAAAGACGGCAAGGAGCTCAAGAAGAGCAAAGGCATCAACATAAGGAGCAGCCCGTGAGTACACCACACCTCCCCCTCCCCCCCCACCCCCACACCTCCCCCCCCCCCCCCCCCCCCCAGACGGCCTTGAGGTGTGACGGTGTGCTGCAGCGCTGCTCCACCTCACGGCACCGTTGTTGTGTTTATGAGCTGCGTCTCCCCCCCCCCCTCCCTCCACCTCACCCCTCTGTCCACTTAATTAAAAACAAAGTAAAGCCCGTCGTATAGATTAAACGATATCTACAATTGATATTTAATAAGGCCCCTAGCCTTAAGAAGTGTATAAAAATCGAATTCCATTTCAGTGTAATGTATTGCATCTGTCTGGGGTTATGGCTAAATGGGAGGAGAGAGAGGGAGAGAGAGAGGAGAGAGAGAGAGAGAGAGAGAGAGAGAGAGAGAGAGAGAGAGAGAGAGAGAGAGAGAGAGAGAGAGAGAGAGAGAGAGAGAGAGAGAGAGAGAGAGAGAGAGAGAGAGAGAGAGAGAGAGAGAGAGAGAGAGCGAGGGGGGAAGAACTGTGGCGCTCAGCACAAAGACAGAGGAGGAATTCCCCCCCCCCCTCCCCTGACGGAGAGGCAGCTCTCCTGGGCCCCCGGGGGCCTCCCTGAGCCCAGCTCTCTGGGGGGACGCTAGTACAGCAACAGGGCCATCAGGAGCGCTAACAGCGGCGCCCTCACGACATGCAGCAGAGATATCGACTCATCGGGACGTAAACCTTTATGGCGGCGATGAGGAGACACGCCCTCGTGGGGGGGCCTGAACACCAGCCCTGAGCCGTCTGACGGGAGGAAGGAGAACCGGTTGAGTCTGGTAGCCTCCATGGTCCTTAACGGCCCTCAGCCGGGGTTTAGAACAGAGCTCAGCACGTCGTGATATTTGCATCGATGACGCGTCACGTTCCCCGTTGTCACGGTGACGATAGGGTTCTCCATACCGCCCAGACGACACGCTAGCTCGCAGGTAGCACCTCCCCCCCTCTCTACCCCCCTCCTGACTAGGGATGGGTATTGATAAGATTTTTGCGATTCCGATTCCATTTTCGATTCTGCTAAACGATTCGGATTCTCTTATCGATTCTCATTTGGAAAAAAGGAGAACAAACAGGTCAATTAGAATCAACTGTAGTTCAGTTAGAAGTAACATGATGACTTTACAAACTGTCTTGAGGTATAATAATAATAAAATAAATATTCTTGTATGTAGAAATTAACAACATACAATACAAGATAAGTTATTCTGTGGCAAATACAAGAATGGCCAGTAACATCCAGTAACATTTTTCTAATAGCCAGTGACGAATTCAGTCAAACTCAATGGAACTGTGCATTAATTACAGCTTTGACGTATTAACAATTCTTCACTCGATACGCTCACTCCGGAGCGTATCGAAAACGCGACATTCATTCAAAGTTATCGCATGCTGTGTGCGCAAATGTTTCTGCATATTGGTAGTATTTCATCCCGTTGATGAAATATCCACTTTGCAAATATTGCAAGTTACCCTGTTGTTCACCCATTCTCGTGAAATGTAACCCACACTTTCGAGCGTTTGTACCCACTTGGGTGCCATGTTGCCGGCTGCACTGCAACTGGACGTCGCTACACACGTTGCGTACATATCTTGCGTAAGCTACGCAACGTGCGTGGTGACGTCATTCGGTCGTCATTCGCGCCGGCTCGGAATCGATAAGGGAATCGTTTGCAAAACTGGCAAACGATTCCAAGGAATCAAAACAGTCGGAACCGGTTCTCAACAAGAACCGGTTTTCGATACCCATTCCTACTCCTGACCCTCCCCTCCCCCCTGACACAAACACCCACACACACCCCCTCCAGTCTGTTTCCCCCTGGCCCCCATGTTGTTGTTGTTGTTGTTGTTGTTGTTGTTGACGTGCGCCCCCCCCCCCCCCCCCCCCCCCGTTGCTCCTCCTTGCAGCAAGAACTCGAGGGTGCAGATCAGCCGAGCTAAACTGGAGCATTCTGGGAATTACACGTGCGTGGTGGAGAACTCCCTCGGCCAGGAGAACGCCACGCGCTACGTCAACGTCCAAAGCAGTGAGTACTCAAGCTCCTCCTACTTCTTTTCTGACCCCCCCCCCCCCCCCACCCTCTCCTCCGCGTCCCCCTTTCCCACTCTCCTCCGTCCCCCTTTCCACTTGCTGGTCCTCTCCCAGCGACTGATCTCGGGGCGAATAGAGGACCCCAAGGAGCACCGCAGAGCCTGCGATGGGGTGGGGGGGCCGGTGGGGTGGGGTGGGGAGGGGGGAACAATGGCAATATGCATCCTGGGCGGCCAGCTGTCCCGGACACATGGCCACGGTGGCGGTGGCGGTGCCGGCGGCGGTGGCGGCGGCGGCGGCGTTGCTCGGGCGCGGGGCCCGACGAGGCCCCGGGTCCATGTGTGGCAGCATGTGTCGAGATAAGCACGCCCGCCAACTGGAAACAGTTGCAAACCGCCAAGCCGTCTGTAGGCAGGAAACGAAATGACACACGCGCGCACACACACACACACACACACACACACACACACACACACACACACACACACACACACACACACACACACACGCGCACACACACACACACACACACACACACACACACACACACACACACACACACACACACGTACACACGTACACAATCACAAACGTACATGACATGACCCACCCCCACCCCCCCCCCCCCCAGGGCAGAATGTATATCCACCGTCTACGTTATACAGACTTGAAGAAGATAATGGCGTTGGAATGCAGAGGAGCTGTGTGAGACGTTAGTGCTGGTGGATCTGATATGGGTGAGGATGTGTTTGATGGTCGGGCACATGTGTTTGGAGAAGTTAAGTAGGGGGGTCACGGGGGGGGGGGGGGTTTGATAACAGCTGCCGCCGACCGGGGTAGTGTAAGAGCTTCCTGTGTGTTGGTGGTGTTTGTGTGTGTGTGTGTGTGTTGTGAGGGGGTGGTTATGGGTGTGTGTGTGTGTGTGTCGTGAGTAGTGTGCGGGTGTGTGTGTGTGTGTGTGCGTGTGTGGTGTGTGTGTGTGTGTGTGTGTGTGTGTGTGTGTGTGTGTGTGTGTGTGTGTGTGTGTGTGTGTGTGTGTGTGTGTGTGTGCGCGTGTGTGTGTGTGTGTGTGTGTGCGTGCGTGCGTGCGTGCGTGCGTGCGTGCGTGCGTGCGTGCGTGCGTGCGTGCGTGCGTGCGTGCGTGTGCGTGCGTGCGTGTGCGTGCGTGCGTGCTTGCGTGCGTGCGTGCGTGCGTGCGTGTGTGTGTGTGTGTGTGTGGCTTTAGTGGGTCGTTTATCCTCTACTACACTTAGGAGGAAAATGAAAGACTTGGAAGACCCTTGAGGAAAACAAGCTAAACTAAGCCAAAGATCTTCTGATATCAGACCCGTTAAAACTCAGCAGTGATTATCTGCCAAAGAAAAGCGATCCGATTCAGCTTTATCCACAGATGGGTTTACTGGTTCGCTCCACTCAGAAACCCAGAAAGGAGCCCTATTGTTTCTGGCGGTTTGCTGGTTGGCCGGAGGTGTGTTTGGCTGGATTAAGTGAAGATGGTGATTGGTCGGTTGGTGGAGAGAAGATGGCGCATGGGTCCGCCTGTCATAGGTGACTTGTTGTTTTGGTGCGTTGAACCAGGTGGGGCCGGCGGGCTGGACGGGTCGGAGGACAATAATCTTCCCATGAGAACCGCCTGGTAGCCCACACACTCACACACTCACACACTCACACACTCACACACTCACACACTCACACACACGGACGTAATTCCCCCATTGACACAAACACATCAAGGACTTCCTGGACAACAAGCGGTGGAACTCCTTTATAAAGGCGTGGAGTGTGCCACCAAACAAGATCTCCTCCTGCTCAGAGGGAAGGCATGTTGGAACATCTGTTGTCTCTGGTTGGTCAGGAGAAGGCGTCTCAGAGCCAATGATTCATCCGGGCTTCCACAGCCAAAGACAACTGTTCCTCCGAGGAGGTCTAAGCACAACACACACTCCTTGTTGTCATCATTAACATCAGAAAGGAAGGCTTTCAGCACTGCACAGACTTGTTTTTCATTCTGTTGCAAATCAAGTATCGTACCTGAAATGAAGTGTGACCTACATTTTAGTTGCGTGTGAACAGCTCATGTTGAAATAGTGCTGTGACTTTTCTTGGAAAGTCTAGGTAGTGAATAGTGATTAACAGCAAGGTGATTTGAGAGTCAACGTTTGTAGATTAGTAGTTCATTAGTTAGTAAAGTCATTTTTTATTTAGTTATAAAGTTTTTTATATAGTTAGTTTTTGTTGGCTATCCCAAATCATTTCAAACGCTTTGCTCTGGACATTGTGTAGTATTAGTCTGCTGCAAACATCTTTGGCCTTTGTTTGTGGTATTTTCTTTCCGTATTTAACAGCAAATGAAGGGGATGTGTGGAGTGAAGCTGTCTGCTTTATGTTTAATTCCCGGGGACATATGGACATCATCCATGACTGTCTGCAACATTAAACAGCACATTTATTGACCATATATTGAAAAATCGAAGACACACTGTGTTTTGGGGGAGTGGAAGAAGCCACAACTTAAAAAGATTAAATCTGACACCTGATAATAAACTCAAATGAAAATAACCCCCCTGAAACAGTATTTTTCAAACTTTAAGCATTAAATCAGTAAGTACACTGTTATTTATCTGGGGCTCACATGGATTGGGCATGCCGCTTGGATGATAAAACACAATTTCAAACTGCTTTGACCTGTTTAGCTTGCCATGCTGATCTGGTTACTTGGAGATACGTTTGACCCATTTTGCTTGCCATAGTGATCTGGTTACAGGGGGATTAGCTTTGGAAATTACCTTGTTAATCGCTGTCACATAACTTTTTATTGAATGTACAGAAGATCCATGTTGTAATACTTTACTAGGAACAAATGGCCCGACTTGATCATGAACAGGTGTGTGGACCGCATGCCAAGTGTTTGTGTTTTTATTAATCTGGAATACCACTTTAATAGCTATGCCCTTTTTTTTGCTATTTTGGACTTTATGTACTGAACTTGGGCCAGTTACAGAAACATGATGATGATGATTATGATGTTGATGATGATGATGTACTTTGGATTGCACAACGTTTAAGAAAAGATCAATCCGATTAGATAAAAAGGGAATCGGTTGCCACGGCGACGTCAACAATCAAAGATGAGTTAGGATCATTGAAAAGTAAGGTGCATTCGCCACGCCAACAGAAGATAAACATTAGGGCCTGCCCCGGTCGTCACCTAGGCTCTGAGCTGTGAACCTGTGTGTCAGCGTGTGTGTTTTGTTAGTATACAAGTATGTGCAGATGTGGTTATCTTACGTATGTATGTAATGAGCTATATGTGCAATCGCAGCATGCGTGGTATGTATGTTTGTGTTGGTTTGTGGCCGTCTGTCAGCAGTGACATTTCCTCAAAAATTTTCCTCTTTTTCAAACAATGGCATCCCTGTCTGCCCTATCTTTAACCAGATGCCTGATTATCCTATCCCAGAGAGTGTGTGTGTGTGTGTGTGTGTGTGTGTGTGTGTGTGTGTGTGTGTGTGTGTGTGTGTGTGTGTGTGTGTGTGTGTGTGTGTGTGTGTGTGTGTGTGTGTGTGTGCGTGCGCGTGTGTGTGTGTGTGTGTGTCTGTGTGTGCGCACCTGAGTGTGTCTGAGTAAGTGTGTGTCATTCTTTACAAAGCTGTGACTGAACTGTGTGTGTGAGTTTGTGTGCTCCTGAGTTTTAGTGTGTGTGTTTGTATCCTTGTATGTGTGTGTGTGTGTGTGTGTGTGTGTGTGTGTGTGTGTGTGTGTGTGTGTGTGTGTGTGTGTGTGTGTGTGTGTGTGTGTGTGTGTGTGTGTGTGTGTGTGTGTGGTGTGTGTGTGTGTGTGTGTGTGTGTGTGTGTGTGTGTGTGTGTGTGTGTGTGTGTGTGTGTGTGTGTGTGTGTGTGTGTGTGTGTGTGTGTGTGTGTGTGTGTGCCTCTGCCTCTATGTGTTTGTGTAAGTGTTTTTTGGATTTCTGACTTAAAGCATGTGTATGTGTTTGTGTGTGTGCAAGAGAGGTTATGCGTTATTAACCTGAATATGTGTTTGTTTGTGCCTGAGAGCAAGGGTGCATGCATTCATCTTTGTGTGCGTCACAGTACGGTGTGTTTCCTTTCCCTTCGACATGCATGTCTGTATGAATGTGACTCTGCCTGAGTGTGTGTGTGTGTGTGTGTGTGTGTGTGTGTGTGTGTGTGTGTGTGTGTGTGTGTGTGTGTGTGTGTGTGTGTGTGTGTGTGTGTGTGTGTGTGTGTGTGTGTGTGTGTGAGTGTGTGTGTGTTTGTGTGCGCCTGTGTGCTTTTCAATAGACAAGTCCCATTGTGCTACAGCAGCAACACGCCCAGTACCTCGTCGCTCCAGGGTACGGGGCAAGACGGGGCGAAGCAGAGATGGTATGTCCATAGACAGGGGGAGGAGGACGAGGGGAGGAGGAGGGTGGGGGGAGGGGGGGGGGGGTGGCGGTGGTGGGGGGACTCACACTACATCAATGGAACAGAAACAGGCTGTAGCTCACAGCGGATGCTTTTGTGTTTGTGTGTATATGTGGGTGTATGTGTGTGTGTGCGTGTGTGTATGTGTGTGTGTGTGTGTGCGTGTGTGTGTGTGTGTGCGTGTGTGTGTGTGTGTGTGTGTGGTGTGTCGCGTGTGTGTGTGTATGTGTGTGTGTGCGTGTGTGTGTGTGCGTGTGCGTGTGTGTGTTGTATGTGTGTATGTGATGTGTGTGTGTGCGTTGCGCTGCTGTGTTGTGTGTATGTGTGTGTGCGTGTGTGCGTGTGTGTGTGTGTGTGTGTGTGTGCGTGTGTGTGTGTGTGCGTGTGTGTGTGTGCGTGTGTGCGTGTGTGCATGTGTGTGTGTGTGTGTGTGTGTGTCTGTGCGTGTGTGTGTAAACCCCAGTGTGGCCAGGTGAGGCTGAACCCCAAACACAACACACGGCCGCACTAGACACACTATGGGTGGTAGGTTGTCCCCTTTGTCTCTGCCTTTGACACGCATGGGCCTCAGATGAATAAAAGACACTTGAGAGAGAAGCACACCCCTCCCTGTTGTCGTCAAAACAACCCAGTAGGAGGTGGTGCTGGTGGTGGTAATCGTTGTGGTCTGATGGTTGAAAGTGTGTGTGTGTGTGTGGGGGGGGGGGGGGGGGGGGGGGTGGCCTGGGCTGTAGTAGGGGTGAATGTGCTCGGATGGTGGTTTGTGGTGGGTGGGGTTGGATGGTTGTGGGTGGAGGGCGGGTGGTGTGGTGTGTACGGTAGTTGTTGTCAGCGGTGGTTGGGAGTTGTGGTGCGGTGTGGGCTGTGTGTTGTGTGTTTGTGGAAGCAGACGACTCTGGGTTTGTTGTGCCAGAGCCTGTTTTAGATTCTAAGGTCAGGAGAGGAACTCCTCCAGTGGGGGGGGGGGGGGGGGGGGGGGGGGGGGTGGGGGGGGGTGGCTGCTGAGGAGGAGGCTGCTGCTGCAGTATGATGTGGAGGCTCGGTGTAGCTGCAGTATTATCTCAGTGTGTGTGTGTGTGTGTGTGTGTGTGTGTGTTGTGTGTTGTGTTGTGTGTGTGTGTGTGTGTGTGTGTGTGTTGTGTGTGTGTGGTGTGTGTGTGTGTGTGTGTGGTGTGTGTGTCTGATCGTGTGAATGTGTGTGTGTGTGTGACTAGGGTGAGGGAGGGAGGTACTAAGAGGGTTGGTAAAAGAGGGAATGAGAGAGTGAGAGAGAGAGAGAGAGAGAGAGAGAGAGAGAGAGAGAGAGAGAGAGAGAGAGAGAGAGAGAGAGAGGAGAGAGAGAGAGAGAGGAGAGAGAAGAGAGAGAGAGAGAAGAGAGAGAAGAGAGAGAGAGAGAGGAGAGAGAGAGAGAGAGAGAGAGAGAGAGAGAGAGAGAGAGAGAGAGAGAGAGAGAGAGAGGGGGAAATAAACTGAATGAGAGAATGCATGACAGAAAGCAGAAGGAGATAGTGGGGATACGGGGGTGGTTGTGTGCAAGTGTGTGTTCGAGAGACAGAGAGAGTCTGAGCGAGCGAGCACAGGAAATACTAGACCTCTCTGTATTGCATGGGGGACACACCCATCCCACAGTGCAGTTGGTCACCGGATCGTCCAAATAAAGAAGTCCATTCCTGATTTTATGTGATCCCTAGCAGGTGAGCTGCTTACCTTCTGCCCTGATGTACACCCTGATTCACCTCCCTCTGTCGCCCTCTCTCCCCCGCGCTTCTCTAAGAGCGTGAACGCTCACTCATGCATCTGTGCAAGTGGTTTGCACTGAGACACAGTGATGCTCACACATGCACATGTCTGGGTGTGTGCACAGTGCACACTTTTGTTCATCGTGCAAAAACGCTCCCCTCACACACACACACACACGCACACACACACACACACACACACACACACACACACACACACACACACACACACACACACACACACACACACACACACACACACACACACACACACACACACACACACACACACACACACGCGCGCGCACACAAACACACACACATGAAAACAGGGAAACAATCACAGGTAATGCCAGAATGCGTTCTAACAGGATAATTGCTCTCAAGCAATAAGGCAGAGAGAAAGAGAGAGAGAGAGAGAGAGAGAGAGAGAGAGAGAGAGAGAGAGAGAGAGAGAGAGAGAGAGAGAGAGAGAGAGAGAGAGAGAGAGAGAGAGAGAGAGAGAGAGAGAGAGAGAGAGAGAGAGAGAGAGAGAGAGAGAGAGAGAGAGAGAGAGAGAGAGAGAGAGAGAGAGAGAGAGAGAGAGAGAGAGAGAGAGAGAGAGAGAGAGAGAGAGAGAGAGAGAGAGAGAGAGGGAGCCCCTCTGAGCTGAGCGCTCCCAGCAACAGCGACAAACAACACCTACGGGAGACACAGGTGCATGCCCATCCCCCCCCCCCCCCCCCCACCGCCCATCCTCCCTTCCCCTCCTTACCTTGAATCATCCCATAGTTAACATGGAGCAGGGCTCTGAGAGCAGAGAACGAGTCTATCAGCCCCACCGCATGGTGAAGGGGAGCCACTGCAACCGCTGTATGGCTGCAGGGTTAGCGTCGCAGCCCGGCCACTGAGGGTCTTGGTTTCTCCCCCTGGGTAGGGACACGACAGTTCAACTGGGGGGGGGGGCGGTGAGTTCGGAGCCCAGAAGGTTCTGGGTTCAAACCCCAGTGTCCTGAGTCTACCTGTCGGCCGTCCGGAGCGAGATGCCCTCACCCCGCTCTACACCGCTCCTTAATGACTACCTCTCCATCATAGTCCAACCCGCGGTACTTGACCTCAGATTCAAGCGCCTGCTCACCGACTGAGCCGTGAGGTAAAACAGGGGGGGGGTGCCCTCGCTCCGTTCTTTGGACCCCTGCCAGACAGAGGTTTCCGTCGGCGTGCGTCTGGCCGGTGGTGCTCTCCCCCCCCCCAGGCGTTGTGAGGTGGATGTTTAGTGTGTGACTGGAGAGGCAGAGCCAGTACGACATGACGTGCAGCTTGACACGCAGCCTCTCCTGCAGACTGACAGCGTGCCGGCGTCGGACCACGCAGATGAAATTGAGACCAAACATGTCCCCGGAGGATTTCCCAATACTTTTGTTTCGCTATGCGTCTCAGCCTCAGACTCTGGGCCAAATTGCACCGGGCCAATTTGATCTGATAAGTGATATGCAAAAGATTTGGCCGATAAATGATATGCAAAACATTTGCCTTTTATTCACGTATGACTTGGTTAGTTGGATGCCATCAAGGTGTGGGGAGGGGCTAGGAGCGATCCAAAGCAGACAGGTAGGACTAGGACAGGACTCTCAACACCGGCTGGACCCCTCAGCGCCAAGCAAGTCTGGTCCCACGGTTTGATCTAGCTTCTAACCTTAGAGTGAACTTTGCGTATGCAA
>OLKM01000995.1:57500-72500 GCA_900291075.1 Melanogrammus aeglefinus | reverse complement strand
GGGATAGCTCTGCGTCCAAACACTCACCCTACTCAACCTGTCCGTGTAGTACACAGACAAATTACAATGTACCATTCTCCCGTAATGTCTCCCATACCAAGACACATCTTAATTTCGGTACGTGTCATGTGACACAGCATCATGTGCGTGGAGTGGACACGGTCCTAATAAGACTTGTTTGTTTTTATTCAAGCTGGACGTGACCCAATTAGTCCCGTGTATATCTCTAGGACCACATCGTGGACTTGGAGCTGTCTTTGTTACTGGTATTGGGGACTCTCATTGTCTTGGTTATTGACTGGGAACTGTTGGATAGCTTTCAGAATATTCGTAGAGTAGAAACTTGGAGGGCCTTTGCCTCGCATGGCATTGTTGTTAAAGTCAATTTTATTAATTTGCTATTCATCTTAATAACATTCAATGTTCACTGCGTAAAACGATATGCGTCTATAGGGCTTTTACTGGGCACCGAGTAATTGACTGTATCATTCAGATGCATTTTCTATTTTATTTTCCGTAGCACTCATCGTGTTTCCGCTGCCGTGATGTTTGGACAAGCAAAGCAAGAAAACAACTTGTTTTGAAGCATTGATTTATATTATGTGTGATTCATTTACCTATCTGCCCGATGTGGTAAACATGACATGGCTGCGCGACCCTTATTTAATTATTGTGCTAAGTGCCACGCAGTATTGGAACACAAATACAGCTGGGCAGCGCACAGAAAAGAAATCCCCCTGTTTTTTGATGTGTTGCTTACATGAGGGCCCCCACCGGGGCCCCATACACTGTCCTTCCAGTTAAACCTGAGCATCAATTCTGTGTAAGTGAAACTCGTACTACTGACTTGATAAACAGTCCGCCCACGCTTCCCCTTTCTCTGCACAAACTTCCCCCGTGAAGCCCTGGGCCCCTGGTGCTGTATAACCTAGAGCCTCTCTACAACACGGGCCCCTGGTGCTGTATTACCAAGAGCCCCGTCTCCCTACAACACAGGCCCCTAGCTGTTCAACACTGGCCCCTAGCTAAACAACACTGGCCCCTAGCTAAACAACACTGGCCCCTAGCTATACAACACTGGCCCCTAGCTAAACAACACTGGCCCCTAGCTATACAACACTGGCCCCTAGCTAAACAACACTGGCCCCTAGCTAAACAACACTGGCCCCTGGCTAAACAACACTGTCCCCTAGCTATACAACACTGGCCCCTAGCTCTACAACGCTGGCCCCTAGCTCTACAACACTGGCCCCAAGCCATAGGATCTGTGCATCCTCAATGGCAGTGAGAGTTGTGGTTGGCTTTGACACCTGTCTGTATTGATCTGCATTGATCGGTAGAGTGAGCAATGGCATCCTCATCACATGACAGCCATATCCATGCGCACATGTGCTCCGGGGCCCTCGTGCTTTACGATCCCATGCAGTGCGGTTTCTGCCATTATTCTCTATACACCCTTCTCATCAATCACACCCATTTTTATTTATAATTCGTTTTATGCCTAGGTCAGGGTATTTTTTTTAATTTCCCGCCACAACCTCACATCTTGTTGCCACGACGACGTGTTCCGAGTGGTGCTTTATGGGTTTGATGATGATGTGTTTGATGCGGTTGACGTGGAGACGCGTCAACACGCCACGTTGAGAGCGCACCCTGATGGATGAGTCCTGCCCCTGCCTTTTAAATCAAAGCACGGCGAGGAGGAAAAACACAACCGATATCAGGAGGAGAAGGCATCATGAAGATATCACCTCCCATAAATATAGCTCCTCACTCTAATTACCACCCCATCGCTCAGAGCTTTGATATTTGAGATTCATCTCTTAAATGTGACTCTTAAAGCGCATTGGTTATTAATATCCTTTTTGTTATTTCAATGTTCGGTCCTCCAGATCTATTTTTATCTATTGTTTGATCTATTTCTGATTCTATTTCTATTCACACACACACACACACACACACACACACACACACGCACGCACGCACGCACGCACGCACGCACGCACGCACGCACGCACACACGCACGCACGCACGCACACGCACGCACACACACACACACACACACACACACACACACACACACACACACACACACACACACACACACACACACGCACACACACACATGCACACACACACACACACACACACACACACACACACACACACACAAACCTACGCACACTCATCCTATACCCACATACCTACACCCACAACCCAACCACACGCACACACATACATACACATACTCATACCCCCACAAACACACACACATATCCACACACCCTCATACCTAACCTCCCCGCCCCCCCACACACCCACACACACAGACCTACATGCACACATACCTGCATACACACACATATCTATAGTCACACTCTTACATATACACACACAAACACCCACACCCACACACAGACACAGTCTTTATTGAACATGCTGATCAGCGTTGGGTGTTAATGGCTGACGCTTTATAGGGGTTAACTAGTTAGACCAAGGTGGGGTGTTCGCCCAATTAGCTGACTTTAGCGCGTAGCATGAATACAATCACAGTGTGAACTATACAGACCAAAGCAGCTGGGGTGCCTGGCCAAGCACGAAGCGACACCCGATTGAACTGGAAGGGCATAAGGTATAGTTTTGCCAGACCTGGGTAATTTATCCCCCCGGGGGTCAGAGGTCATATGTGGCATGTGGGCCCTTGCGCCTCAAAGTCAAAAAAGTGACCTATAATTAAAACCCCTGCATGGGCCCTCGTCGGTTGTTCTGCCGCTGTTTTTGAGGGCCCACCTTTAAGCAGTTAGGGGGTGACAGTTAAAAAAAGCTGTTGGAGCTAATAACGGATTAGCGGCTAGCCGAGTGACAACACAAGAACAGAGCTCCAGGAGGCCGGTCTGCAGCGCGGGGGGGATCCACTAGTCCTCCAAGTATAAGATGAGATGAGAGGATAAGATGTACCTTGGGAATCACAAGCAGAAAATATGGACTTGACAAGCAAAAGTGCAAGACGGTACTAGTATTATAAAGAGATAAGAACATTTTAATATCCACAAAATATTCACGCATACAACATGAGCCCCCCTCTCAACGACTTGAGTGTTGCCTTGCGTGGTTGCCGGTATCATTAGCGTGTGAGCGCTTGGCGGGGTGACGCACACACCCTGCACCGCGCGGCAGCGGCTAATAAAGCGCTCCATAAGCGCCGTCCATTTACCCAAGAGCCCATGGGCCAGGTACTTAGCACAGGAATGGTTTGGTTATTGTATGAGGTTAAACACTGCACAATAGGTGCCTGACAACACTATAAACCGCCACTAAATCCCCATACACGCCCTGTCTATTCCTTCTTTTCTTTTTTTTTCTTTTGCCCTTCTTTTTATTATTTCACCCCCAAAGTTTTTTGGCCCGAGTTTCCGGAGCGGTGATGAATAGGAGAGCGCTCCGTGTCATCATTCTTTAAAGGTGTCGTTGGCCTCCAGGGGAAGGTATACTTACCATTCCTACGCCCCGCGCTGACGAACGGCAGCACTGTAGTTTGTCTGCCCCAGCTGTCTACCCCCCACCCCCCGTCCCCAACCGACCATCACTCCATCACCCGGCTGCCTATGCAACAAACGCCTACCTGCTCTTCGTGCCCACACTGTGTAACTGTGTGGAAGAAAAAATGGTGTTGTAACTACAGTGCGGCGTGTGTGTGTGTGTGTGTCAGCATGGTGGTGGTGGATGACGTGTGTCGGGTATTGTCGCGTGAGATTGTGGGTGTTGCCGTGTGTCAGCGTGTGGTCGCGGGGCCCTCGGCGTGTGTTAGTGCGTGTTAGCGTGTGTGTGTGTCATTTGAGTGTGTGACACGTTGTGCGTTTGTGTGTTTGCTGTGGCTTGGGGTGTCAGCGTGGCTTGTCAGCACTAGGTGGTGAATGTTAGCTTGTGGAACACGTGGGCCTTGACGGGGGGCGAGGGTTAGCCTTCTGCTGTTAAACATTGGAACTCGCCAGCGTGTGGTTGTGGATGTTAATGTAAAGCCCTCCCCCCCCCGCCCGCCCGCCCGCTAAGATGCAAATAGAAATTCTCGACACGGTTGGGATTCTGTCTCCCATAATCCGTACATTCCCCCCATTCTCCCCTCCGCAAGGGCCACAGCACTTGTGGTGGCGGTCTGCCTTTCGAAGGATTTCTTTGGGGGGCGGGGGAGGTGAGAAGAGGGGAGCGTGCGGAGAAACAAACACAGTGATGTTTTTTACTTTTATAAACAATGGGGGCGGGGGGGAAGGGTGGGGGGGGGGATGCTTGAAAAGTCTCAGAGGCTCGGGACTTTCTGGGAATGCCAGCTCCAAATAAGGACTGCTGGTATAGATGTGTGAATCTGGTGCAAGTCTCTCCCGAGACGAGACCCAGCTGTCGCCGCGGAGAACGAAACGCACGACGCTAGTCCTCCTTATAGTCCAATCTGAACTTTATTTAATCTGAACTTTTGTTTCACTGGAGGTACACGCGGAGCTGTGCAGTGGTGTGTTGGTGTTGGTGTTGTGCGGTGCCGCTGGTATTATTCCAAAGAGGTTTTGTCGTAAATGGAGTGTTTTCCTTTCCTCATCGCCAACTTTCTAGTGACGCGACAACAGAAGTGGCAGGAGATGCCACAATAGATTTCCCCGGCGGACAAGGACCAGCTTTCTAGCTAATAGCCGATATATTGATTACATTTCATGCTGTTAAGCCTTAATTGTTGTCCAAGAAACGTGACAGTAAATCCCCAAGACATTCAATTTCTGTGGGCAGCAGAATCCATCGCTAGGTGTGCTATCATCCAGTTTTCCCATTTTTCCACTGTTGTTTTCCATTTCCGTCTGTTTGGCAACACTGAGTCACAGTAACAAGCTTCTCTCTCTCCACTCCGAAACTCATCTGGAGGTAAATTCGTCATGAAGTGCTCAGCCGCTCGTCATGGAAATCAGTCACTTCCTGGGTGACATAGTTTCTAACCACAGGTAAACAGAAGAAAAAAAAAAAGGGAAAGAAAATAGGTCAGGAAGTCAGGTCCGACCCCTTCCCCTCCTCCGTGGTCCACCTGTAAACACACTTGGAGCGTTGGGAGCCCAACGCCCGTGGCCTGCTCCTCCACAACCTGTCCCACCTGTATCCACCCTGCCTTCCCAAGTCTCTCCCCCACTGCGTGCAGCAACGCCTACCGAAAACACTGCGAAACGGTGGACCCTATTCCGGTACCTGTATTCACACGGCTCTCGTCGGCATCCACCAGCAACAGCAACAGCAACAGTATCCGTGACAACGGCCCATCGACGGAGAACCCTGCCCACGTCCCGATAAGGGCGCACTTCCCCTCCTGTCCGTGACGGTTTCGTGAGCAGGGGTTGTGCAATCGCACCGCCCTGCTGCGCCGGTTCTTTCTTCTCTTTTTTTGTGGGTCTTGCCTTCTTCGGGAGGCCAGGGTGTCGGGCAAGACCAGACACATACCTGCATGTTGTTAGGAAATGGCAGCAGGATACAGAGATCAGAGCCCAGAGCCGGTTATGGCGGCACTGGAGGTGGTGTCAGTGGAAGTCGGTGGGTGGTATAGGCTTACGTGAGTGTGTGTGTGTGTGTGTGTGTGTGTGTGGGGGGAGAGGGTAGTTAAAAAAGTTGTTCTAGTGTATACATGAAAGCTATGTTTTACCTTGATATTGATTGGCACTTTATTAAATCTGTACTGTAGGTCGTCATGTGATTGGCTCCATGTTTGGTCTGCGAGGTAGATCTAATTATGATTACCCCTGTTTCCTCTGCACTTCGTAGTATGTGCGGGTGGTAGGGTTATGTGTGTGTGTGTGTGTGTGTGTGTGTGTGTGTGTGTGTGTGTGTGTGTGTGTGTGTGTGTGTGTGTGTGTGTGTGTGTGTGTGTGTGTGTGTGTGTGTGTGTGTGTGTGTGTGTGTGTGTGTGTGTGTGTGTGTGTGTGTGTGTGTGTGTGTGTGTGTGTGTGTGGTCTTTTTTGGCAGCTACTATGTATTGATAATAATCTATTTTTGTTACTTCTTTTCTGTCAGTGAAGTAGGTCTTATTTAGTCTCAGTAGGTCCTCTTGGCTCCTTTTGTCCCGTGAAGAGCACGTCTACCTCCAAGGTCGGCCATTGCTGCTCCTTCCCTAACCTTGTCCTTGGTTTCACGTTTCTATGACAGTAGATTGAAGTGGGAACTCGCAGTGAAATTCACGATTTGAAATACAACAGCGTCCTTTTTTTTTTTGTCATGCGCTAATTGTTGTCACATTCTTGACCCCCGCGAAATGTCCAAGCCCATTATACTCTCAAATGTCAAAACACATCTTTATCCAATTACCTTGACTACCTTATCCATGCAATGATTTCTTCTTTCTTTTTTCTGTGTCGTATCTTATACTCGCATTCCGTCTCTGTCAGAATAGGAGAGAGGGAAAAGACGCGGTGTGTTTTATCTGTGCTATTCCACAAGGAAAGTTAATGTTACAGTAGGGTCGATGGAAGCCTCCCAAATGTAGCACACATGCATGCAGGGAAATATATAGCGAGGCCAAGCTGCGAAGGAGAGAATCCTCTGGCTCCGCCGTAACCAGAGACGTGCCGCAGGATCTCTGCCAAGAGCTGCAAGATGAGGAGACCCAGAAGGGGATTCAGGAGTTTCACTTACTTGATATTTAAACCGGCCTTGTGGATGTGAAGCACGTGAGCTTTGTACCAGAGTTGTTGTACAGTAACATACCATGTATCAAACCATCGCTTCCACCATGACCACCGCCACGACCACCGAAAGCACCTCCCGGAAAACCACCACCACCACTTCCCTCACCTCCATCATCCACTCACCTCCAACACATGACACCACCAGCGCAAGAGGGAATACCATCGCCACCAAAGTACACAACCACAAGCAACACCACACAGATGTTTAGTTCAGCTAAACATGCGCAGTCTGACATCATCCCTCATCATCCTCATCCTCATGTGGTGCCTTTTGTTTGATGCTCCCGCGGTAGACGTCCTTAGTCCAGCAAATTCAAGAGTGTGGATTTTAGGGAGATTTGTCACAATTTATGTGGACTAATTAGAAGCAGCAAATGTGATATTCCTCATAATCTAGATAGTGTGAATAAACAGGGTTGGAATTGACCTATAACTACGATTAGATAAAAGAAGAAGGACTCCCCTCCTGCGTTTGCATGAGCCAGCACTTTATTCATGTAGCCCATATAATAACACTTGTATGAGCTATGGTTTGAACAGAGACCATTAAACAGATTGTTGTCTTAAGCACAAATTGAGCTCTTTGTTTAGCTAAACCGCTTGTGTAAATATGTTAGCTATTTTTTTCGCCTGATAAAAAACTCCTAAATCTGTCATAAAATGTATCCTTTATCCAGACCCTGCTGCTTCTACCGTTAGAAACCCGGGAGAGTAACGCAGACCAGATGGGTCCTGATGCCGCTCTTTACCGTGTTTTGAATAACTTCTCCTCCTGCGTTTAATCTGTTCCGTGTTTGACATGAACCTCCCTGTTGATGTACGGCCCAGCGAGAAAGAAAAAAAGCCTGACCGCATTCAAGCTGCGGTGAATTACAAACATTTGTCGTACATCAGGAGTACACGTGTTTAATTCCGCCGCACCACAGAGGCACTAACCGCAGGCCGATTTAAAAAGTATTTTATTGGACAGTTGTGTCGTTTGATGCAAGTGCCGTGAAGTGCGGTGCGAGGGGGCCGAGGGCCCGGAGTCTCCAGGCCTCTTCTCGCCTTCTTTCTTTCTCTCTGTCCTCCTCCCCTCCCACCCACAGGCACGGAGGTACCCCAAGAGGTAGAAAGCCCTTTCGACGGGGACCTCTCTTTTCATTTTTACGATTTTCCTAGAACCCTTTGGAGAGAGCGTGGAAAGACGGACATGTTTATGAAGGTTTCCAGATGGCCTCCCTAACACCCACAGCTTTTCTTCTCAGTTCTTGGCCCATGAAGGATTAATCAAAGTCACCAGCAGGGACTGATGGTTAAACACTGCAGCTCTGGCTCTTACTCTTGGGGGCGGGCGGGGGAGGGATGGTGGTGGCGGGGGTTAGAAGTGGTGGTAGGGGGTGATAGTGTTAGGGTGTGTGTGTGGGGGGGGGGGGGGTTGCTGAAGTCTTTTAGACTCCAGCCCTAGACTCAATCCCCAGGTTACACCACCCTGGAGAGGGGGTTGGTGGTGGATGTAGGTGACTAGGCGGGGAAGGCTGGGGGTTCAAGGCACAGGGAGAACTCATGATGACCTTAGTGGAAGAACTGCAGATTTATTAAGATAGAAATATTTCAAGTCTGATGAATCCTCCTTTGGAGTCTGTGTGATCCTTGTTGACAGAGGAATGTTGCTCTGACGTCGAGGAGATATGGGGCAGCGTGGGATATCAGCCAGCAGGACACACCTGACCGGGTGCAGGGGGATGGATGGGGTCCGCTTTGGACAGACTTATGGTACAGTGATGGAGGAGCATGGGCCTTGTGCATACCTCAACCACGTTGAACTGGCAACTCAGACAGCCTCGCAGACCAATACAGGAGAGGCAAGTACAGTGGTACAGGAGAGGGAAGTCCAGTGGAGTGGAGAGGGTAATCTGCTCCCGGCTGAAAGATGGGTCCGATCCCCAATCCGTGAGCAAGATGGCCTACCCGATCCCTGATTACAGTTTTTTTCTATTCCCCGTGTGTTGCTTCAGAGATGGAAGCGTCTGTTGAATGGCTAAGTAGTCAAATAGGAAAACGCTCCGTTGTATTTCAGGGTTTGACTGCAGAAGGCAGTAGACTATCAATTACCCCGAGACCGGTTTCTACGGAGCGTTGGTTTGTCACTTTAATGACACAAAAAAAAGCACCACGAAATTAGCAAATGACAGTATTTGTTCTTGCGTCCTCTGTGATCAGGCTGAGGCCTCTCTTTTGTTTCGTCCATTTTTAGCCTCTCAACGACCGCTCTGCCTCCTGGAGATGAACGCAGATAGAGACCTGTAAACATAGATCAAAACTTGCAAGCAAAGATAGAAACTTTGTGAGGTTGAAGGAAAACATTGAGCACAGAAACATCTCCCACCCAACTGGCTAAAATAATATTAGAAGTAGAATTATCAAAGGTAATCAAATGTTCTGAACCCCATCCACATCCTTCTGTCTTTGTTCCAATCTCTACAGAAACTTTACAGCCATGAAGCCACTATAAAATAGGACGAAAACTTACAGGAGACGGATATAGAACATACATGATGTATGGTATCTATAATTATGCTATATGCTATTATATGCTATAATATGCAATGTGCCTGCAATAGTATGCTAGCGTTTGCCATATGCTACAGTATGCTATGATATGATATTGTATACTATATGCTGCAGTATGCTATAATAAACTACATACTATTATCTGCTATTGGTTAATAGCAGATAATAGGAGGGTTCGCTCTCTGGTTAGACGTCAGTGTGCAACAGGGGAACATCTAGCAGACATACGTAACTGTCATCCAAGGCCATCAGACATCAATCAAATGCAAACGCCACGGGTAGAGAGAGGGAAACGCATGAGCTACGCCCGACTCCTGAGTGGAGCATAAGTTACGGCCCGATGGAAGACACCAAAGCCCTAAACACGTCCAGAGATATTAGCAGTGCCTCACATCAGTCAAGAGGGCTGTGCGTATTGTGGGGTACTAACCGAGTCCAACCGGATATAGGAACGATTAACCCGGACCCAGGGCACCCATTGGGCAAGTTAAAGCCGCTTACCGCCGCCGTTACCCGTCTGACACAAAGCCAGTCAAAGCCAGCCCATCCACTGACGGGATTTATGCTACGCAAGCTGCCCCAACACACACGCCATAATAGATTATTAATAGCCGGACCGCTAATCACTACAATAATAAAAAGCCCCGTTTAAAGTGGCTTTGCGATGCGGCTCCACGGTGAGGAGCTGAGAGCGGAGAGCAGATCTCCTGCAAGTAAACACACGTACGCGCGCCGGTGCCAGGACGTCCGCTGTCACGACAGGCAGGAGCATGTGTTTGTGTGTGTGTGTGTGTGTGTGTGTGTGTGTGTGTGTGTGTGTGTGTGTGTGTGTGTGTGTGTGTGTGTGTGTGTGTGTGTGTGTGTGTGTGTGTGTGTGTGTGTGTGTGTGTGTGTGTGTGTGTGTGTGTGTGTGTGTGTGTATACGTGTTGTGTGTGTTTGTGTGTGTCTGTGTGTTGTGTGTGTGTGTGTGTGTGTGTGTGTGTGTGTGTGTGTGTGTGTGTGTGTGTGTGTGTGTGTGTGTGTGTGTGTGTGTGTGTGTGTGTGTGCGTGTGTGCGTGTTTGTGTTTGTGTGTGTCTAGATCTGCAGCCGATTAAATGGTTGCATTGTGTTCAGCTGAGGTATGCCAAGAGATGTCTTCTGTCTTTGGCTTTTTTTTGTTTGCGTGCTTTTCTTTATCAAAACTAATCAGCATGTGTCAATCTACCAAAAAGGGCCACATTCCTGGAAGACTTGCCCATATACAGGAGAAGGGTATGTTTAAAGGAAAGCCGCAATGCTCCAATTTGTTAAATCCTAATTGCTTGGTCTGTGATTATGAAACATTATGGTGAAATCAGTGGGACATGCAAGGTCAAAAGGCTTGTAAGGTTGTGTTCTTTTGTAGTCTCAGGCAAGAACAGAACTTCAAATGGTACCTACTTGCATTATGTTTCAATTGAATCACGTAATGATTTGTTAATTTAAGATTAAAATTATATACAAATTATGGCATTGCAGATACTCTAAGATAGCGCACAGGTTTTACATTTCAGGTTATTCCTGTACTGTACTGATGTAAACCGGGGAAGTATCTCCCAGGAAAACAGGTACATCAGTTGATCTATCCAGCCTCCTTCATTAATCTTCTCTAGTTATTATTGCCAAAACAGACCGCCAAGAGGCATCCTGATGGAGGCCTTTTGTCCCAGAGTTAATAGCTTCACGCAGACACAAAAACACAGACAACAAATTAAACAGAGTTTGCACTATTCCAGGGTCTGTCGGTTCAAACGTACCATCCAAACACTTGACCTTCATTCAGGAGGTCAAAGGGCTGGTTCTTGTCAATCTGTTTGTTTGTTGAGCACTTTTCTGTTCTGTCTTCGTTCAGCGCCTAGAGACAGGATGCCATCGTGTTTCAACTCGCAATCGATAATAACTGACTTCAAAGTGCCGGGCAGAACCCAAGGTGTATGTAGGACAGAAAATGACAACAACAAATATAGGACATTCTTCCCCCAACTCCTCTTTTAAGGTTTTATGACGGTCAAGTATTGTTCCAGTGGCCATTTTGTAAAATAATCAAAAATCTGTGAAATCTTGGATGTTTTGTGAAACAGCTAGATAAGCGGTTTTTTTTCCCGAACAGTTTTATAGATTTGCTTAATCTGCTTTTTTGCATTTTTTGGAGCAAGGGATTAGAAGGCATTAATGGTGGATGCATTACAAGTCCTCTTGCCAATCTGAACCTGAAGGGATCTCTACAGGCTACTCGTGCACGCTGAACGGCCATGCTTTCCCTGCTTTTACTGCTGGGTTGTTCGGACAACAGACACCAGATGAATGTCGAATTCATGTTTTGGTCTGTTTTATCAATTTGCTTCATAATTTGTATAAGGTTGAATATGAAAAGGTAAATCTACTATGGAATTGGCAATGTGGGAACACTCTCTTTTCATTTCATTTTCATTTGATTTTTTGACATTTTTGGTGGTGGTCACATGAATCCATTTTAGTTTCATAAAGGTTACATGTTTCCAAACTTGACGTCTGGCACACTGTGGTCTCAAAGCTCCCAGGTTAGATTCCTGGCTCAGAGCCAGGTGACGTGAAGTTTGAATGTTCTCAGTTTGACTAATTTCAAAGCCAAAGTAAATTTGTGGTGTGAGTGCCTACTGTAACATTCTCGTCTTATGGGACTAACCATAATTACCCCCTTCTGAATGGGAAGGTGTGTTCATGTCAACCTCTTGAGTTGAAAATATGGGAACTTTCTGACAGCCATGATAATCTGATGTTGCTTCCCATGATAATGACAAAAAATGAAGAACATTTCAGAATAATATATTTGAGTGAAGTGAAGTTATATATTAATTAGGTGTATTAAGTTAAACCTTCTTAATTGCTCCAGTATGGCATAAATGCCACACAAGCAACGTGTCCTCACGTTCTTCAGACTGTCTGCCGTTATGCTCATCGTCAGATGGTTATAGGCTCCGCCCCCTTGTCACCTCTGACTCTGACCTTGACCTGGAAATTGGACAAGATTGATGTTAAGTTAGTAAACCTGCGCGCAAACTGACTTGACTATGGCGGTGTACTTTACATCTGCTTAAGTAATTAAACACTGGTGTCGTGTTGTTGATGTTTCTTGCAACACAGACCTTTCGAGAGACAGATGTCTGAACCACATCAGTAAACAACCCAAACAAACCACCGCCACGAGCCAGCTACTCCTAACCCAGTCACACTCCCAGCTGGACGACAAACACAGTTTGTTTGTCGTCCAGCGTGTGTTTGTTTGTCGTTGACGTGTGTGTTGCGACCACATCCCCCACCCCCCTTCCCATCCCATCTCTGATCCTTCTTGGACGTGACGCTCCCCTGATGTCATTTCCGGTTTCATACCCCGATGTGACCCCTTATATGTGAAGGCCCTGTCATTATTTGAAGTCCGTTCCGTAAACACGTAGCAGAGCGGTGTGGTAAACACGGCCAGATGACCGAGGCAGAGGCCCTTGAAGAGGCTGCATGTGTCTCCAGCGCTGGGGAACAACATCTGACACCAAAGCAGCCCCAAACTCCTATTAGAGGTGCGCTGGGGAGAGCCTGAGACCCATGTACGGTTAAGGACTACCTTTGGGTTTGTTTGTGAGGAAAACACCTTTTTTGATTGGCCCGACGTCATCAATATGACTCCCAGGACATGTTTGGTTTGGTTCCATTTGTCAACATCTGAATGACCTGCTTCGTTCATGCCCTGGAATGATTTGTCTCCTCTGACATGTTTTAGGGGATTTCTTCACGCCAGTCCGAGCCGGAGGGCATGAGAATCCGGCACAAATAAAATCGTGTTCACTGTCATAATTACCCCTGCTATTGTAAAGCCAACTCCTGAAGCATCCATGCCCATGTCATCTCACTCGCCCGTCCTCTATACTTTGATAGACCTCACTGCCGATTTAAGCACTGGGTAGCATCTTTTACAGGTGTTCCTCCTAATTCGTCGCATCAACACATGCACATAAGTTGTTAACCGATCCAATCGTTCTTATATCTGCACATATATTTAATCCTAACCCAAACCCTATCTGCCTGTAGTGGTCACATGTCTGTCCGAAAAGGAGGTAGTAACCCTAAACATTAAGTTTCGAAAGACTTCTTTGGTTTAGTCTGGTAGTTTGATTACACCCTTGTACCGGTACCCTTGTAGTGGTTAGGATGTGTTGCATGTGCTGCATGTGCTGCATGTGGCACATGTGCTGCATGTGCTCTATTTGTTGCATGTGCTGCCTGTATTCCATGTGCTGCATGTGAGCTTCATCCACGCGGGCCCCCTGTGAGCTGTGCAGCTCGGGTTGCACTCCCAGCAGAGATTCCTCTTGGCCGCGGGCTACAGCGATAGAGCGTTAAACGGCGCTACGCCCTGCCGTGGCTGCACTGTACCTGGAGAGAGAAAAAAAGAGGATCTTCTTGTGATAATATTGCCAAAGGTCACCCGTGTGATGGCTTGTCATGCGTGACACAAACAGCGCACATTAGCGCTCTTCAACACTCGGGTTCTGTTTGAACGGGGTGCTGCCGAGTTTGGACGTGGAACGTGTAAAAAAGCGGGAAAAAATACCTTTGGGTTTACTTTGGAATTGCGGACCAATTCAGAGTTATTTTGTCTTCTCTATTCGTCGTCTCATAAACAGGAGCATAGGGAATATACATCACCTCAGAGGAGATCCACAGCCCCCCCCCCATAGGGGGGATTGATGTCGACGGCCACTTTAAATAAGAATGATAAGTCAAAGTTAGATCAAACTAATAGTGCATATATTTCAGCTTTCTTTAGACTGTTTCCGTTCAGGATTTTATTATTATTTATTATTTTTTTTATACTCGGGGGGGGGGGGGGGGGGGGGGGGCAGCAGCAGGCCAACCTCTGGCCAGGGGGGGCTGTGCCTCCCCCGCCCCCTGGCCCCCACGTGGCTACACCCCTGCAGGAAAGTGTCCTTCAATGAACGCAGTATGTTAAAGCAACGCTGCATCGGCTCACATTGACACAGCTTCTACTCTGTTTTTGAACCAGCTCTCTGACCCATGCATCATGTCATGTGTACAACCGAGTAGTCGGTTAGTTGATGTACAGCTTCCTCTGCTAATATGAGTGCTGCCCCACATCATTACAATTATCAATACGCTGCTCAATAGTGGCTCCTAGTGGCCAACCGGGAACAACAGGGGTTCAAAAACCCCATTCGATGACATGAGTATAGTTCATCCTAAGCTTTGAGTAAACATGAGGCCGGCCCGCTAGATCAGTCATGGCTTCCTTGACACAGAGAAGCCGCTAAAATGCAGCTTGACATGACACAGGTTGCCTGGTCTATGACAAACGAGAGCATGGCAATCTGCATGTGTGTGTGTGTGTGTGTGTGTGTGTGTGTGTGTGTGTGTGTGTGTGTGTGTGTGTGTGTGTGTGTGTGTGTGTGTGTGTGTGTGTGTGTGTGTGTGTTGTGTGTTGTGTGTGTGTGTGTGTGTGCGTGGCGTGCGTGGATGCGTGTGCGTGGCGTGTGTGTGTATGCGTGTGTGTGTATGTGTGTATGTGTTTGTGTGTGTGTGTGGGTGGGTTTGTTCAGATATGTGGGTGCATGTGTTTACATGTGTGGTTGGGTGTGATAGGTATGTGTGCTTTTACAAGGATCAATACATGGGCGCTTTTTCATTAACCAACCACAAGTCAAAGAGGAGGGATTAAGCAAGACCGAGC
>OLKM01000995.1:47500-52500 GCA_900291075.1 Melanogrammus aeglefinus | reverse complement strand
GTTGGCTTTGACACCGGCAGCAGAGCTCAGAACAGACAGACATGTCACACTGGATGCCCACTTACGGAGCCCCTCTTCAGTGTGCTTTCCTCCTCCTACCCCTTCTTCCTCCTCCTCCTCCTCCTCCTCCTCCTTCTCAGGTCACCACGCTGTGTCCAACTGTGCCTTCGCCACAAAGCACACACTGGCTTCGTCCATGGGAACACTGCTTCTACTGCCCGTAGTTTAACTGTTGTTCTAATCCTATGTCTCTCTCTCTCTCCCTCTCTCTCTCTCTCTGTCTGCCTCTCTCTTTCTCTCCCCCTCTTTTCACCCATTTTCTACACACTCTTTTTTTTTTCCCCTACCCCAACCCCTTGCCCCAATCCCTTGCCCTGTCTCTCTCTCTCTCTCTCTCTCTCTCTCTCTCTCTCTCTCTCTCTCTCTCCTCTCTCTCTCTCTTCTCTCTCTCTCTCTCTCTCTCTCTCTCTCTCTCTCTCTCTCTCTCTCTCTCTCTCTCTCTCTCTCTCTCTCTCTCTCTCTCTCTCTCTCTCTCAATTCTCCACCACCTACTTCCTCCTCCTCCTCCTCTTCTTCCTCTCTCTTTGTGGCTTTGTTTCTTCCCATCAGGTGTCCAAATGACTTTACTGGCGATCGCTGTCAAACCTACGTTATGGCCAGTTTCTACCGTATGTCAACTTCCTGTTCTGTCTCTCTATTTAGTCCTGTCCTTCCTGCCCATGCATGTCACCTGTTAGCAACAACACATAGATGTTTAACCATGACCCAGCCAAAAATGGTTTGCGACAATTAAAGGGGCCCTACTTTTACCAGTAAATGCGAGGTTGGCTGTTCTTTATTTTTACATTATTATTAGCCTATTTTTAATCGATTTGTTTGTGGCATCACGACTGGTTTCAACAGGAGTGGATGTCTAGGTCATCCAACTCCCAGTAGTGATGTCACAAGGGGATCGAGTTCTAACAGGCTAGTTGTTAGACCAATCAACAGCGCACCTGGTGGTTAAACAGGGGCCCTTTCATTTGGTCAGTCAGCATGTGTTACTAAACGCCCACCTCCGAGAATCATGGGACATTTTTTTTGCATGTGCACTTTCTGTTTTCAACGTAGGATAGGAAGGGGAGGTGAGTAGTTCAGCGTATTGTGGTTCTTGCTTAGAGGAGGATAATGAAGGTGATTGCATGCGCCAGCACACCCTAACGAGATCACCGTTATCAGAAGGCCCGTTACTAACCCAGTAAAGATGCTCCTTAATTGAATCACCCAACAAACGAGGACATGAGAGATGGCATTAGCACAGAATGCGCCGACAGTAAGATAATCGATTGCTAATCGGTTTAAGTTGAGCCATTAGAAGTAATGGTTCCGTATGTTCTAATGTTTGGTCAAAATTCATATATATTGAGGCCAACATTAATAATGTATGAATATTAAAACCATGAATATATACAGTATACAAAAGATTACACTATATGATGTATGTAAAATCATATCTCTATGTAATTCATTAAACACAAACAATTAATTTAATGTTTTTTCAGATAGAAAGGATCTTCATCATAAAACTTTGTGTATACTGTAACTTTATGTTAAAAAGTTTCAAATGAAACGTCGTCTTTTGTCTTGGACATATATTTATGTAAATTGTGTATTTTCTAAAGACATACCAAATAAAAAACAAAAGTGTATATTCCTAGCTCAAAACAATAAGTAATCGAGCAAATTTCCACAAGAAATGCCTCCATAATCTAGTTGAATAATCAGTCATGATGGATCAAACCCACTGATTAACACACGTCACGTTTATCACAAACAAGGACCGCTACCTTCCAGGAAACGGTGTCCTCGCAAATCGAACCTCAGCTGAAAAGACCCTCCTTTAAACTTACCAGCCTGCAGTTGTAGCTACTACCTATGTGCCCGACTGCGCTGCCAGGCCTGGAGCCGAGCGTCTAATTACAGGAATATGCTCCAATTAGAAGCTTCTGGAGTAGCACCGCTTGACAGATCATGTATTTATTATGATATATTCTTACATCGGGCCACGACTGCAGCCTGCCAACACAACTCGTTCAGTCTCATACTTCGACCGCATTCGGGGCTATGGCTTAAGTAGCGGCTCCTCAGCGCGGCAGCCTCCTTAATCATTTAATGGAGCTACACGTCAGTAAAGAGGACGACGTGGCGGCCTTATCTCCCAGAACGGACGGACAAGTCTCTACTGAGAGTCTACTGTTGCGGCTGCTTTTTTTTTAGGATGCAACCCAACAAGTCATTTCAATGCGCGTTAGGTCATAGAGCCGTGAGCGGTCGGTGGCTTGGGAGGCGGTCGCGCGGGGAGAGCGAGCGCCACAACGCCACATTCACGTTCGAATTGAGTACGACTTCGTCCTCGGTGCAGCCGTGCGAATGCATTTCCCTTCCAAGGGGGAATGCATTGATTCCCATCTCATTTTTAGCAGCTTCAACCAAAGAACACCTCCTTGGCGGTCATGCAGAATACGCAGATCGCAGCGGCGGTTTCAAGTGTCTGGGTTATAAACCGTACTCGGGGTTTAGTTTAACAACCCCTAAAGTAGGCGTCCCGCACCTACCTTGTTCCGGAACTCCCCATGAAGCACTTTGATAATCCGCGAGAGGAACAAGGCAATGGATAGACACACACTGACACCGCCAACTCTGTCCACGTGATGACATCCCAACCGTAACCTGGTTCAGTCGGTGCACATAAAACCTGAAGCAGATGCCAGTTGATATTTTGTTCTCTCTCTTGGCCCTCTGAAATACTTAAATCTAGCCGTTCCAAACGGTGTCAGACGCACATAAATCCTCAACACGGGAATATACACACAGAGACTTCATTTATTTACAGTCGTTTTATTAAAACAAAAATGAAAGCTTCAAAATAGATAGATGCCTGAGTCCCATGCATTGCCCAAAGCAAGGCGATAACATATCTTTTTAGTGCATGAGTGCATTTAACAACTCACAACAAATAACCAGGGCTTGTGTTATTTGTATGTTGAATTGAGAGCTGCTCGATGGTTGGTTTTTAATCTGGTGATGCATGCTGGGAAACAACCGGGGTTGTCTTGCCACTGATTTTGCTTGCAGGGAGAACTATCGAGAAAAAAACCCATTCCTACTGATCAGGGTGTTTTGACTATAACCTACTTCTCCTGAAGGGATCTATCGCTCTGGTTGTTTCAGTATCTGTGTTGTCCTGTTTATATCTGTGTGTGTGTGTGTGTGTCACAAGGTGTGTGCCACTATATCTTAATCTTCTTCTGTTGTTTCTTTTTGTCCTGCCAACCTCCCTCTCCCCTCTCCCCACTCCCCTCCTCGCCAACCCCTCTGCACATGCAGAGCATCTTGGGATTGAGTTTATGGGTATGGAGCCATCTGTTTTGGTTTGACACGCAAGACTAGAACTGTAGATGTCGTCTTCATCCTAAACCACCCCCCCCCCCCCCCCCCCCCGCACCACGACCTGCCTCCACCCTCCCTCCCTCCCTGCCTCCCCTCCTTGTACAACCCAAACCCATGAAACCCATGAAACCCATGAAACCCAATGAGCCCGTGATTAACCAACCCCCTGTGCCTGGTTCGAGTCCCGCTATAACCTATAACTAGAAGTCTGGGTGGGAAAGCTACCCACAATGCAACTCGCCCTGCATGATCAACAGCCATTGACGTGGATGCCTTGTATTGCAGCGCTCATCGAAAGCATAATGATAAGGAAATATTTATCAACCTCATACGGGGGGGGGGGAATACTCCATGCCATTGCACCAACTATAATATTACCAGCAAATCGGTGCTAAGGGGTCACACTGGGGCCACCGCTTCTGTGACTGTAGACCAAACTGTGTGTGGTGAAGTGTTCTGTCGCAACCTGACAGCTGTGCGACCCGCAGGTGAGCGCTAGCCACTAGTGTGGTACCCCTCACCCCTCACAGACACACACACACACACTGTCTAGTGGTTTGAGCACTTTATGCAGTGGAGTATTAGAATAATGCATTATTGTAGACCCGGTGAGGCGCACCATTGGTCACTCTGCAGCTAGGTGGGTGCTGGCTCTAGATGTGTGCAGGGTGAGTGCTGCGTATAGGTACACCCCCAGCAACCTCTGACCTTCCCCCGGAATGGTTAATACCCCTGTTCATGTTGTGATGTTCCTCCTCCTCCTCCAACCTCCTCCTCCACCTCCTCCTCCTCCTCCTCCTCCTCCTCCTCCTCCTCCACCTCCTCCTCCTTCCTCCTCCTCCTCTCCTCCTCCTCCTCCTCTCCTCCCATACCTGACCTGCATCCCATGTAGTCTAGCAACAAGTCTGAATCTCTTCCTTTCTCCTCATCTCTACTTCCCTCCGCGCTCTGTCCTCCCCTCTCCTGTGAGCCCCCTGCGTCGTCCTCCTCTCTGTTAACTTTCATTTTCCACTTCCCTTGCTCCATCCATGTGACCGTGTCCCGTCCCATCTTCGTTGCATCCTCTCATACATCCTATTCCCGTTACAAACTAGACTAGACCCATGTGTCCAGACAGGGTTTAGCGCTGTCGATTTGATCGTATTAGCACGAGCATGTCATGCTGAATGTAGATCTACCAAAAACCATGTGACAGGTCTCTGTCTCCCCCCCTCCCCGACCCCCAACTTCCATTGTGTGTAAATTTCCGATGGCTTTTCCAGAAAAGTGTCTTGAGTATTTCTTACGCACTGGATTAAAAAGTGTCTTTGGTGACTCAAAGCGTGGAAACGTCCTGAGTCGTTTTTTGTTATTAATATCCGCTTTCAAAGCTAGACTCATTGTATCAGTGGGATACAATCTGCATCGGCCACTTAAAAATAGACTTGCCTATAAGAGATTTACAAAGGATTTAAAAAACACACTTTTTGGCGTGTCGGCTTTTTGAAGTGATGCAGGCGAATGCGAGGAGTTGTAGAAAGGCGACTACGGAATACGTCTGCTCCTCGTCAAACTGACTCAAGCATTTTTCT
>OLKM01000995.1:0-42500 GCA_900291075.1 Melanogrammus aeglefinus | reverse complement strand
GCACTTTTAGCATTATAAATTAATCAGCTCGATCTCTTGGCAATATGACGGAGGAACTTGGCTGAAACCCATCAAGCATCAGAAATAAATGAACTTGCTATCGTACATTCAACAATGAATTAGCGATACAAACAGAGGAATTAGCCAAACGGCCATTTAGCACGATGAATGAAGGACGTGTCTAAAGAGGTGTGATGCTGGGGGGGGGGGGGGGGGGGGGGGTTCTCATCACAGTTGTCTGTCTTTTTGCACTGGTTCTGTTTTGGCCAAGTGGGTCCGTCAGAGCACGACAACGGGGACTCCAGTGGAAAATATCCACAGCAGAGCCGATGATGAAATCCTCCAGAGCTAGCAATGCACCAGCCAAGCGGCGCAACAATAGCGCTCTTGTTGCGGTTATTCCCAAGTCAATAATCAGGGAACGTTTGCTAAAGTGCGGCCATTAGCATTGACATGCATCAGCGTGATTGAATATCGCTGGTTTTGAGTCGGCGCCCGTTACACTTTGATGCTACTCAATTCATACCGCAATTTTGCAAGGTCGAGTTAATATGATTTCTTAGGTTATTTAAAAAACGTCAAAGAAAAATGTGGAAAAAAACAAAGTTATTTTCTAAATTGTTCTGGGCAAGACAGTGTTGGGGCTTTCCAGACATGGCTATTGTCCCTGCCAAAAATATGACATGCATGTATATACAAATATATTTGCGATTATTGGTTGACCTCCCAATGTAAATGTGATGTTAACCTCCCAGGACTTGAGCAGTAGTTTGACAAACAAGCTCCACGGTTCACACCCAAATGTCTATCTTCTCATCTTTCATTTTCACATTCAGAGGCCGCGTACTAAGTATGTGTGAAAAGGTTAATGTGACTTTAACTATAGGGGAAATTAGACTGCCAGGACAGGTGGCATATATCAAGGATAAGTGTTATGGTTCCCTGCCAAAACCCACAGCCTTGGAGGAAGGGCGCGGAGCCCCGTTATGGAGCTAGGAACCCCAGGATTCCACATTGCTAGGAGTCTTTGTTCTGAGTTTTCCCTCAATATTACCAAGTTTGTCGAGTTTAATAACTTCACATGAGAATGGTAAAAATTCAGTTATATCTGATCGTTTTTTGTTTTTTTTTAATCAAATGATCAGAGCGTTCAATACACCACTCGGAATTTTAAATGATTCAACATAGATTGCTAAAACAATAACCTTGGAAAAAGGGATCCCTCGTCTCATATTTTACTTTTAAACGGAAACCCTGTAGCTGGAAGATACACGGGGTAAGGAGCTGTCATTGGCATCACAGAACCCCAGCCTCAACAATCGGAACAAGTTTGAGGTCAAAATGGCATGGCAGCGATCTGCCAAACCCCACGGTTCCCATCACACCAGCACTCTGAATCAAAAGACTCTTTGCAAAAGTCCCTGAGATCAGAGCACAGCTCACCATCTCAGGGGAGACCCTGTCCGGCTCTTTCATGTGCTGTCGGTCCTTTTCTTGTAATGTTATAACGCCCTTGATGATTACTATAAAAGCCAGACAGGATTGCATTACAGTAGACTTTTATTTTGAAGCGCTCGCCTTTTGCTTTTGATCGGACTGTGGCGCTGTTGTAGATCACCTCACATCGTGAACCCTCAAAACGTTTTCCCCCTTACATTCGGATTCTGTGCAACGTTACCCTGTAAAAAAAAAAATGATCCTTTCACTGTGGACTCATTTAGATGACAAATGTGAAGTTTCCCTGGCATGGACCGATATGGAAAATGATATAAAAAAAAATAAAAAAAGACCAATCTCGAATGGGATCGGGAAAAGATCGGATGACCGTGTCATTATGCTGGCCCTACAACGCATGTCTGGGTGCCAAATAGTGATCCCATAAGATAACGGCGCACCTTGTTGACTGGAAATGACAAGAATTCTCTGTCGACAGTGATCCTCCCGCCCCCGCCTTCCTGCCTCCGGCTCTCTTCCCTCCCCCTCGCCGTCACCCCCTCACCTCCCCGGCACTCACCCTCCCTCCTCTCTCTCCCCCGCCTCCTCGCAGGTACGTGTCGGCCCTGACCACGCCCGCCCGCCTCTCCCCGGTGGACCTCCACTACTCGCTGCCCCCGCCCACCTTCCAGATCACCTCCCCCAACGCCAGCCACGCCATGTCCCTCCCGCCCGCCGCCCGCAACCCCTACCCCCCCACGGAGGAGGACCAGCCCCTGCTGCTGCGCCGCTACCAGGTGCCGCTGCACGACGCCCAGGCCCACGACCCCTACCGGCAGCAGCGTCGGCGGAGCTACCTGCGGGACAGCCGCGGCAGCCTGCCCTCCAGCCCCTACCCCCCGTCCCAGGACGAGCACTACGAGACCCCCCAGGAGTACCTCTGCTCCCTGGAGCAACCAAAGAGAAGCGCCTCCCGGGGGTCCCGAGGCGGCGGGGGCGCTTCGGGCCGCGGGGGCGGGGCCTCGGGGCGGGGAGGCGGGGCCCAGCCCGGGGCCCAGCAGTGCCGGCGGTCACGGCTGAACGGGCACGTGGCGCCGCGCGGCTACGAGGCGTCCCGGGACTACGGCTCGCGGAGCTGTCTGACGGACAGCGAGTCGGAGGAGGGGGAGGGAGGGGAGAGCACGCCGTTCCTCAGTATGCAGAACATGAACGCAGAGCCTCCCCCCCAGCCGCCCCCTCCCCCATCCGCCGCCGCCGCCGCCGCCGCCACAGCCTACCGGCCCGCGGACTCTCGGACTTCACAGCCGGGCGGCCGGCACTCGCACACGAGACTCACGCACACGCGATCCAAACCGGACTCCAACACCCCCCACTAGAAGAGAGGGATGGTAGAGAGAGGGTGAGAGGGGGGGGGGAGAGAGGGGGGGGGGGGGGGGGGAGAGAGGGAGAGAGAGAGAGAGGTGAGGAAAAAAAAAACAAAGAAGAAAAAAAACCAACAAAAAAATAAATATACTATAGACCCTGCATCTATAAGAAATATTTTTATTTTATATAACTGACAGATATTCTAAACAAATGAAATATTTATTTTCATTTTAGAGCAAAAGTTGTCTACTAGTTAACAGCAAAGACTTTTTATAGGGAAAACTCTATTTATATGTACATTTTGATTTACAGCATACACCGTGGCAGTTTTTTCACTATGTAAAAAAAATATAGGGTAATATTGTGGTGCCTTTTGCTGTATGCCGATGAGGAGGGCCTTGGACCGTTTTATAGCCTTTCTTATATGGAAGCCTCATTTTTATACACCTTTATTATTATTGTTATTATTATTATTATTATTAATTATTATTATTATTATTGTTGTTCTTTCTTTATTCTTTTCCCCTTGTTTTCCTTCTTTTAAGAATCTAGCCCCACGTTTTATCCCCTTTTCATGTCACGCAATATAAACCACTTCAACGTCAGGTGTATGTTTACATTAATATGAAACGCCTGTAGACTTTATGAGTTGGGATCTATCGAATAGAACGCCTGCTAAATGCAATGCCCATCCTTGCCGCCCCCTGTGTCTGTGTGTGTCTGTGGCTTTGTGACTGTGTGTGTGTGTGTGTGTGTTTGCGCACACTTATACGTGTGCTTGTGCGCCCGTGTGTGTGTGTTTGTTTGTGTGTATGTGTCCACGTGTGGTTATTCACGCGTGAATGTTTAATGAATGTGTGTGTGCGTGTGTGTCTGTGAGCCCGTGAGCGTAGCCCTTAGTTTGCTTGCATGTGTGTGTGTGTGTGTGTGTGTGTGTGTGACGTAGGATAGAGTGTGTGGCTGTTTGCTGTGGTCCCATCAGGTGTTGTGTGGAGCTGCTCCCTCCGGGGGTCTCCCGGCCCCCAGGAGGTGTATGTGGAGCTGCTTCGTGAGGCTTGGATGTCATGCAGATGACCATGGTCTCACGTTTAACTTCCAAACTCACCTTGCCCCCCCCCCCCGCCACCCGCCCCACCCCCCACCCCCCAACATCTGCCATTTTTGTTAGAGGTCTGTGACCATCTCCGCCCCCCTATGATTGGTTCCTGCAACACAAGCGCCTGTTTGGATTGGCTGACGATGAACAACAGAGAAGCCCCCCCCCCCCCAAAAAAAAGCATTTAATTTCGCTCTCTCTCTCTCCCCCTATCTATGTTCCATCCCTAGCCCCCCCCCCCCCCTCACCCTGTCAGCCGCCATGCTTTCAGTGGCGTTGAGAGCCACACAGTGTCTCAGGATCTCCACCCCCCCACCCCCCCCCTCAGTGACATCATCTGATGACCCCTGCCCCCCAAAACACCGCCACCTTTCCTCCGTCGTTCCCTTCTGTCTTTCTCCTCAACTCAAGGTCTGCCTAAGATACGTGAAGCGCTTGATTTAGACATCACATCTACTGCCCCGCTAACCCCCCCCCTCCCCCCCCCCCCAAACGGAGAAAGGGAGGGACAGGGGGGACAGAGAGAGAGAGAGAGAGAGAGAGAGAGAGAGAGAGAGAGAGAGAGAGAGAGAGAGAGAGAGAGAGAGAGAGAGAGAGAGAGAGAGAGAGAGAGAGGGAGAGCTAGGAGGGGACAGAGAGAGGGAGAGAGAGAAAGAGAGAGAGAGAGCTAGGAGGGGACAGAGAGAGAGGGAGTGAAAGGGAGAGAGAGAGACTGGAGTGCATTTGACAATGTTCAAAAGGAAACTAGCTGTGAAACCTGGAGGATCATATAATGGAAAAATATGCAAACTTTCTATTTTGCTCTTTGATGACATCATTTTTTAAGAGGTGACAGTGGTGTGTTGTGTGTGCGTTTGTGTGTGTGTGTATGTGTGTGTGTGTGTGTGTGGAAGAACTGTGTGATGCCTATAGTGTGTAGACATAATATAACATAATATCACTTGCATATTTACAGTTTATTATTTTATCAAAGCGGCTGTTATGTCATTAACCATTTTTTTGTTTTATTAATACACACACACACACACTTGTTCAATCATACGCGTTTTCATACATCCATGTACATAATCGACATGTCTTTGAAACCCGGGTATTCCACTTAAAGACAGAGTAAAGCAGTGGTCTTTGGTTCCTATAATATGATACATTTTCACGTAAAAACTGAATATTAGGGGGCGGGACTAAGCTGATGGGATGTGTGATTGGTCCTTCAGAACTTAATTGGTGATAGCAGTACTTATTTAGCGAAGCCCCCCAACAATGTTATCCATGTTATTATTGGTTGGAATTTAAAGCCCTGCCAACTGGGGCTTGGTGACGCAATCAGAAAAATGTGTCTGTTTGGAAAAAACGTCCATTTGCATCTCATGTTGTCTTTAACTTCCTGTATCGTACTGTTGAGAGGTACTGTGTATTTTACTGTTGCTGGGGTACCGTGTGCCTCTTGTCTTGTGGACACCTGTAGCCATTCCCGATCTTTACCCACTGATAATCATTTTAAAAAAATTAAACCAAAAAAGGAAACCAAATCATTAAAAATATGATTACTATCACATTTAAAGGATATACTGTGGAATTGTTTTGATGTCTAGAGATTAAAACGAGAGAAGGAAGTTGAATATTTTATCACTGCTCATATACACTTCGATGACAACTAGGCCTATACATCCAACTGGTAAACTAATGGGGTTGTGATTGGTGAAACATTTACAAAGTAAGATGGAAGACACTACTCGTCCAAGCCTCCCACCCATGGTAAACTCACACTGGCATATCGCTATGAAGAACTGTTATTCGGTAACGTCTCACGTCACGATAGCGTACCACGTCTCAAACCTCTATCCTCTAACCCGCACCCCCCCCCCCCCCCCCCCCGCCCCCAAAACGCTCGATTAAAAAAACAATGCTCCTCTAGTTTTAGATGTGATAATTCCTTCACTTTGCCCCCAAACCTCACCCCAATACTGGGACCCTAATAGGTATGCCCCCCCCTCACACCCCTCCCCTCAAAAGCCTTTGTTTAATTTCATATTTCCCTCTCCCCTCTCCCCCTCCCCCTCCCCTCCCCCCACTCTTGACCGCTAGGACCTCCCTCCCCCCCTCCCCCCTCCCCCCCCCCCCAGCTTGAGACGCCTGAACACCACTCCTCTGCATGTACTTGTGCTCAAGGTTAGATGGATGCATGGTTTAAAAAAAATTAACTGAAAAAAATTATAATAAAAATCAGCAGACAATTATTTTCCAGTCAGTGAAAGTGTATTTCATTTAACATTCAGCAATAAAAGAGAAGAACCTTCCCTCATGTCATTCCGGAAATATGCTAGAAAAAAAGTGAAAAAATGCGAGATTGTCATAGATTGTAAAATAAAATGAAACCATCTGTTCATATGAAAAAATAAATCTTTATTCATATCATTTTATGGTGTACTCATTTTTGTTAAAAAAAACTGAAGAAAAAAACAGCTGTGTGCATTTATGATATAGTTGATATGTAATAGGACTACATGATATTCAACAACTAGAGGAAAATGATTTACGAATTTATTAGTCTTGGGTTTGTTTTGAATCTTGAAGAGGAAAGTTAAAAGAAAACACCATTAACTTTGCACCTTTAAAGCAAACAAACGTGGCCTTGTGTAACGCAGTACCATATACACTCCAGCAGATGGCGGAAAAGAAGAGCGTTTGAACCCATAGGCTTGCACTGGTATTCAACATTTCTAAATGTCTCTGTGGAGTGTGCGTAGGATTACTAGTTGGCCAGCGTCACTTGGATTGAACTCTTGGGCTGGGTGAGGCTGCACATTGAGCAATCAATGTGCAGCAGGTTAAACCAGCCACCATCACACACCTGGTAATCTGGAGCACCACCAGGCTATGTATCATTAACAACAAAAACTAAATCAACAAGTCTTTCAACCCCGCCACCCTGCATCCTTGTGTTCGGAGGAGTCCAGCAAAAGTCCCCCAGGTGGAGCGGGGCAGTTAAGCCAAGCTTGGTAACCGTAAAAGTTACGTAGATAAAACTAGTTGTTAAAGAAATGGTTTGGTTTGTTACATTTGTTCACATTTCATGACAATTAACTTAACTTAGACATTTTCTTGAAGCGCTGTCCTGTAACATTAATGAATAAACCCTAAGACTTTGATCGCTAGGTCAGCTTACAATTAACCCCAAAATACACAAAGATAGCATTGCCAAGTCAAGCCAGAATTTGTTCAAGGCTGTTTGTTTGCTAGCTAGCATTAGCTACGACTACAAAGCAGAAGTCCAAGTCTACTATGACGATCAACATGTTTCCTTTTGCAGATTGTCTGCGTTGTCTTGTAAGAATATGGCCTCTTTTTTATCAGTCTTAGAAATTCTTCCAGTCCCCCTGTATTTAAAAAAAAAACATAAAATTATTGGGGATGAAAATAACAATGAACATTTTAGAAAAAAACCGATCTCGTGGTCTAGTTCCCCCTCAAAGAAAAGATCGACCTATTGACGTTTACTTTCCAAAGTCTAAAGGACCTTAAAGCGATATAATATTTTACAGGCTATTCAAAATAAGGCAGAAGTCCCATTGATTCCAGGAAGCATTCCTTACCTATCCTCTACGTCCTGTATGGTATCCGGAAGTGGGATGTTCAGGGTCTCGGGCAGTAAGAAGGCTGCAACCCCACTCAAGACAGGAACTAGGCCGTAGATTAAGCCTGGGAGCCAGGTGACATACTCCCCCAGCAGGAGCACCAACGGAGCCACCATGGCACCCAGCCTCGCCATCATGCTGACCCAGCCCAGACCTGACTGCCTGAAAGGAGAGAGAGAAATGAAACCATGAAAGTCAATAAATACACATAAATATATATAAATATGTCTATATCATAGAGATGTGAATGTCTTAACGTATAACCAGCCTCGTAGCAACCAGCAGTCTGTGTTACCGTAGGATGGTCGGGTAGAGCTCTCCAGAGTACAGGTAGCAGCAGTTGAAGGACGCGGCCAGACAGCCCTTTCCCAGCACAGCAAGGCACGTTCGCACCATCTGTTTATCTAATAACAATAATAGTGACCATAAAATATATTATTGCACTTTTATACTTAACGGGTTGTTGTAAAATGTAAAAATATATATTTTATTCTATCAAACATATTGTCACTGTTGACTCACAGTCACAATTTAGTCATTTAATTTTTAATAACAAATAATCAGATTATTTTTGTTTGTATAGCACTGATCAAAAAGTTTAATACTTAATTAAAATTAAACAGAATCTAAAATATATCTACAATGTTTTGAAAGTATATTTATATTTGACTATTTTTTTATTTTAACCAAAAGTTGGATAGGTTGTATCCAACTGTATAGGTTGCTACAGTTGCACACCATAAGAAGTCCCCTCAGGACCTGGTACGATTTCTTTTTTTAAGCCACTCAATGTAACAAGCACTAAGAGGCGAACTTAACACCCATTTTAACATTTGCATTACCATACAGCTTACAATTATAGACATCACCTGAAAATTCTCACTCATGTTCAACCATCGCAAGCAGTTCTAATAACTGATTCATCTGATTCAGCAAAGAAGTGCAAAGAGGTCCCTGTGGGCCTCCATACTTTTTTTATGAAGTCTCGTCTCCGGAACGTTCTGTTTTCCGGTTTTATGACATAGCCTACGAACTTCTTAGGGGCGTTTCCTGAAAGCTCTTATTTCGAAAGAAGGGAAGGTGTAGTAAGGTCACGTAAGAGCTACCAAACCTCTGTTTTGAAGGCGGCATTCAGCACGTGAGTGAACGACTTCATGGCGTCTACGCTTCACGCTCGTCCATGTTGCAGAAAATATGTAACAGCGAACCCTAGTGTCACACTTTATGATGGGTAACAGAATACGGTGTATTGCTGGAAAGTATGGGGAAACCATTTTCGCGATGTCGGAAAGTTCTCGTTAAGGACACCTCATGAGCTGTTATGATTCTACTTCTGTTCGGCAAATGGGGCCAGATTTTGATAACTCCGCAGTTGGTGATGTATGGTATAGGCCTACTAGGTCCAGGTGATGTGCAAGAACATGGCAGAACATGGACGTTTTACTCAATATATAAGAGTCAACCATCATGTCAAATACTATACTATTGATTGACTTTGTAACCGTCTGTTGGCATCGACTCTTCTCAGTTTTAAATTTTGTGTACTGGTAAACCAGCTCTAGATAAGGGCAAGTGTAGCCTTCCAAAAAGTGGCAATACAATATGCTTCTAATAAAAAAAAAGCAAAAGGATAGGTGATAGGCTATAAGGAAATAAAGGCGTTCGAACTTGAAACTGATCCTACTAAGTTCTGTTTAGTTCAGACTGGTTTTTATCGGATAAAAAAACCCTGCTGTGAAGAACTTATAGTATCCCAGCGCAGTGCACATGAACAATCGCTGCCGGGAACACGTGGAAGTGTGAGCGTCACCCCTGGCAAGACGTCTCGTTATCACCAGGTCCATAAATGCGCCGTAACACCGCTAAAATACTGACTGACATAATATCTGGTTCCTGGCATGAAAAAATGTTTGGAACCGCTGATATAAGGTAACGAAAGGCAGTGTTGTGCCTGAACGCGTTCTTTGAACGATATTTTGGGCAAATGGAACTGAACGTACTGTATTACTGCCTGATGAACGTTACTGTGAACACGTTCATTCTGGTGTCTGTGAACGGCACGCTCACTCGGTTGAAAGTATAGACCGTCGCGATTCCCATTGAAACGAATGCCGCAGTGATTTTTCTTCAAAGCGTAAGTAAATTGGTAAATTGTGAAAAATTAATTAAACTGTAATCAGACAAAGCCGTTATATACTATAGACCTTAGAGTATCTGTGGTATAAAGGCTGGGACAAATTTCTAATTATAAATACGTACAATCCATAACGTTAGCTCTCTGGCTCGATCAGCGGACTAGAATACCTAGAAACATTGCTTGTTGGCTGGAAATAGAAAGGGGGGCTGTTTACGTTTGGTTGTAGTCTTTTCGTTCGGTTCCCTGTCCCAAAAGTAGGGCTAGAACTGAGCCAAAATACTGCAACCAAATGTGACCCCCTCTTTCCGTTTCCGGCCAACGAGCAATGAGTCTTCCAACAGAAATCAAGGAGATTTACAAAATGCGCGAAATGTGCAATAAAACATGATAGAAACTGTATTTCGCTACGATACTTGATTCAACCACTCTATTCCATCCTAGACAAACCAGAAAGGGGGCTCAATTTTCTAAATACCGGGAAAAAAAGAATAGCTCACAGCAACATATTTAAAAAAGAACTATGAACTAGTTCATTTTTGGAACTGTGAACTTTTGAATTATGAACGTTTAACTGAACTAGTTCATTTTAAAATTTGTGAACTTAGTTAAAAATTTTGAATTATGAACGTTTAACTGAACTAGTTCATTTTAAAATTTGTGAACTGAACTTTGAACTAGTTCACGTAGAAAGTGAACTTTCCCAACACTGACGAAAGGTTGGCTGTAAAGGTAGATACAGAGTAAGGCCATGTTCACATCTTTTTTGTAATAGGGAAAAGTTGAGCCGACCGTTTTTTCAACAAAAAAAAAAGCTGGCAGCGTTTTTTTGTCCAAAAAGCGCAGAGAGCATTTTTTCTATCGCCTAGAAACTAACCCATTCTAAACCAGTCGTTACTCACCTACTATGTATCCAGGCTAGAGCCCATTAGACATGTCGTAGATCTCGACATGTTCTGTAATGAAAACTATTAATCGCTTCACCGGCACTTTCCCCAGTGATTTTTCCGCCATTGTTTCTTGTTTTGACAGTTGAGAGTTTCCATCGTGACGAAGTGTCAATGTTCCGCTTGTGATTGGTCAGTTGCCAAAAAGACGCCTGACGTTGGCCACTTTCTTCCTGAAAGTTGAACTTTTTTCAACGCTCTGTATGGCAGAAAAGAACGCTGGGAGATGCGCTTAAAAAAACGGCCGTGATTTTTTCCAGAAACGCTCTGCTCCAACGTACTTGGTGAAATCCCTAAAGTTACCGTTGAGGTATGACCGTATCACTCTCGTGATTATTTCTCCCCCTTTCAGTAATGTTTCTGATAATAACCCGGTAAGCTTGACTGTAATAAGTTGAAAACATGTCAAGAGGGTTTAAGGGATATGTGTGTGAGCTAAGTCCAGCTCAGTAACAGAACCACTCTGTTACGTAGAGTTTGATACCACAACAGTAATAGTTGAGGAAATGGGAAGTATGTTTCAGTGAACTAGTGTATGCTGTTGTAGTTTAAAGGGTTTTTACCCTGCAAAACTACACGTTTCCTGTAGGCCTTTGTATTTGTTAATTTTTAAGTCAAAGTAACCAATTAGTAAACAACCTTCCTTTTATGAGTGTAACATTAACAGGCCGTAAGGCACTGTATGTTGCTATGGTTACATACCGTGAGGCACCAACAGGTTGGACAGAATGGTGATGCCGGCCAGGACCAGGCCCCCACACTGCGAGAGCCGGCGACCGCAGTAGCTCATGGTGATGTTGATGATCACCTTGGCAGGGATGTCCGCAGCGCCGAATATCACCTGAATCAGGTAGATGTCCACGCCAAACTTCTGGAGGTCCATGGAGAGGCCGTAGTAGGCAAAGCTAGTGGAGAACCTGTCCCGCAAGCAGAGGTTTTGTGAAAGATGCAGATCCAGATGTGGAGAAGTCATGAAGATTCCTCCAAGGTGGTGCATGGACCGGTTTGCTGTTTTAGATCTACTTCCATCACTGCGGCAACAACAATCCTTGTGTTGTACTCAACTAACCCAACCTAACTTAACTTAATGTACCTAACTGATCTCACTCAACTTGCATAATTTAACTTTACATAACATAACTTACCTAACACTGTCTTCTCAGCTCCTCCTTCATAACTTTACTTTACAAACTCAACTTCCTAACTAACCTTTACGCAACTCAATTTACCAGACTTAACTTTGGTAAATTGAGGTAAGGTTTTGTGTAATCTCTTAATAAGAAGAGAAATCTTCCTGTGACAGACATTTGTTGTTTTTTTCAGTCTAAATTAAATATGACATGAGATCCCTTTACAATGAATGAGGATACAACTATGAAATAGATCTTCTGTCTTCCCCCCCCCCCCCCCCCTCTCTCTCTCCCCCCCTCTCTCTCTCGCTCTTTCTTCCTCTCCCATCACACTCTCTACCCCTCTTCTCTCTCTGTTGCTCTTTCTCTTCTGTCTCCAACCCCTCCCTTCTTGTCTGTCTGTTCCGACATTTATTCCACAGAGCACTCCATCCGAGCACTGTTCTCCAATATATAACTCACTCAGTTTGTCAAAGTCCACTACTGTCTTTAACCCTTCAAGGACATACATACTACTGATGACATACAGTATATAGCCAGCCCTACACAGCATGGTGGTGCCAAAACTATTTTGAGTGCTGTACTCCCAAGAGATTTCAAGGCAGTCTATATACAGTATATGGGCGTATTTACTGCCAACCATCTGCATGTGAATGAGTGGCCTGAAAACGCCAGCAAGGCTTAATTGCTCTGGGTTTGGAGTATTTTTCCCTTACTCTTTGAAGTACTTTTGGGGCGTTAGGGATGCCTTTCACCAATAGCCTGTTAAGCCCTTTGAGACTGGAACCTCTGGGATGCAGCGATACAACTTGATGTGGCTTTACTTAAATTTATTCTCTATTCACATAGAAAGTCGTGTCAAATACCCCTTCAATGCAATTTGAATCCCTTTGGAATCTTGTGACCGTGATCTACAGGTACACCCTCGCACACGATTGGTTCTGCCGGGGGAGGTAGACAAAAAGACTAAGGCGGGCCTACCAGACGGCGCATAGGCACACTGTCATCTTCCTCATGGTGGGGGTGCGGAACAGGTCCAGGGTGGTGTAGGAGCTCTTGCACCCGGACATCTCCTTCCTCATGGATGACTGCACCATCTGAGGACCCACACAGACCAATTATTACTACCCCCTGTGACCCCATGCGGCCCCTCGACCTCATGTGACCCCACGACCTCATTAACCCATGTGATCCTATGACCTTATGACCCTCTGCCCCATGACCCTATAACCTTATGTGACCTCAATATTCCTCAAAAACTGACACAAAATCAATCTCCTTGGCTCAGTGTAGACATTGCCTGAGCCTTTAGCTGCTGGATCTGACTATCACAAGCTCCACCTCCCTCTTACCTCCACGTCAATCTTCTCTCCATCAGCGCGGCGACCATTGTAGCGCGCCACTAGTCTAAGGTTTTCGACGGCCTGCTCCGGCTTATTTTTCAGCACCAGCCATCGTGAAGATTCAAGGAGCCACCTATAGGGGTTCAATGGAAAAATGCATAGGTTGCTTACTTTTAATCATTTAAGCTTTGTTTTCTATTCCTTGTAGTGTCTTGCCACCCTACCTGTTCCTAGTGTTATCTAACGTCAACCTTTGTGCCTGGGGTTTACCGGTCACAAGGGAGCATCAGCTTATGAATTCTTCTGCTTGATGAGAACACAGGCAACTCTGGCCTTTAGGTAAACATTCCCTGAATTGATGACTGAAGATTGCATTGTGGGGAGGGTGTGAAACTGTTTCAATAAATTACCACGACAGAGTCCAACAAGATTATAATTTATGTGTTGCTATAAAGCGTGTTGCTGAAATATGGTGTTCATGCAGTTGAAACACAGATAGTTCAGTATTATGCCTCTGATGTGAAAGTTACTGGGTTTGATCCGCAATGTCGGCAACCTACCTCTTGAACAAGGCACCTGACCCCTATCTGCTCCTTAAATTAAAATATCTGTATTCACTGTACATCTCTTTAGATAAACGGGTGTGCTTCATTACAAAAAAAACAGTGACTGAAGAGCAGAATAAATCAAACTCTTTGAACTCATATTATCTTATCAAATATGTAACAATAATTTAGTAGCAATATGTTTTGCTACGGCTGTGAGTGCATGTTGTTGCTGCTGTGTGGCTGTAATTAGCTTGCATTCCTGTTATTTCTTTGCTCTGCGTGGACAGCCAGTGCTCTCACCAGGAGTACAGGAAGGCCACATAGAACGGCAAGGACACAGCAAAGGTCAGCCAGCGCCAGTCCCTGATGAAGTAGGCCACCAACGCCAGGATCAGCTGGCCCATGGTGTAGCAATAGCCTGTCCCTGTGCCAACCACCGTCCGCACGCGAGTCGGAATCCATTCAACGACTAGGGGAGACAGAACATATCCAGTGTGTAATCAAGTCTTTTGCTCGTGTGCTTATAGTGTCATGTCTTTCACTAGTGTTTGTCTGCAGGCGTCTTTCTGGCGTCTTTCCTCCATGTCTCAAGTCTTTTAGTAGTGCTGTGTCTTCTCTGGGTGAATTTCATACGGTGGTTTCTCTTACTGAGCGAGAAGCTGTTGAGCACGACTCCCGACAGGGCCATGCCACACATGAAGCGGAAGAGGCAGAAGAGGGAGAAGGAGGGGGAGAAGGCGGCACACGTCCCGCTCACGGCCATCAGCAGGTAGCTCATGGTCAGTAGGACCCGCCGCCCAAATCTCCAGGAACATCACAGCAGGAAGGAGCAGGGAGAGAGACAGTGTGTGGTTTAATTTGGGATAATGTATCAATCAGGACCAATCTGCAATCCACGCAAGAGCAAAGTATCACTTTGTTTGTTTGGTGGAACTGCAGACATTAACAATGTTGTTGCAGTGATAACCCACTGAGTGGGTTATCACTCAGTGGTTACTGTTGTGGGTTACTGTTGAGTGTTTGACGATCCCTGTGCCTGTTCTAGAAGGATTATGAACCAAATGATTAATTTACCGGTCAGCCAGTGCTCCGAAGACCCCCGCTCCCACGAGCACGCCCCCCATGTACACAGTCTGTCCCATTGACTTAAGGGAGCGCAGGCTGCACACCAGATGCCACTGGAAACATAGAAATACACTAAAACCCACATTCATACGTGCGTGTTTTGAATATATGTATTTTGATTGCACAAGCATATTATTGCATATTAGAGACAGTTAGATAGATATGGAGAGAGAGGGGTAGGTGGACGGACGGACGCATAGTAAGTTGGACAGATAGGCCTACCTCTGAAATAATGCTGGAGCTTCTTTCCCTCTCATCGTAAGTCCACCCGTCGTCGCAGCCCCGAAGGGCCGCCTGTTCCGAGCCTTCCCACGCCTCGGGATCTGTGGTTCCGTTGTTGGCCAGCAGATGCCACTGTGGTGACTCGTAACGCTGGCATTTCTCCGGAGATCCGTTTGCATCAATTGGCACTGTTATGTGCAGCTTCTCTGCCGCGCTCATCCGCGTGGAAGCGGAGAGGTTCGTGTGGGCGCTGCAGAAATGGGGGGGCACCGCGGCCACGAAGTTTTGTAATATGTTTTGGCTCGCCATCATGAGTATCGGGAGGCACAGCAGGATGGTGTGCACGACTGGAAGCGTCCCGTGCTGCCCACCTGCTCCAAGAGGTCGGCGAACACCATCGGAAGGCTGCAATATGCGTTTTGCTTTTTTTTGTTCTTTTACACCTGTAAAAGAAGTTAGGCTACATTTTAGTAATTATTTAAAAAACTTTGAACTTACATTTCTTGTGATGCAATTTAATATAGGCCTATATTCGTTCTTACCTGATTGAAGTGTCGGTGAGTGTCATAAAAATAGAACCTCATAACATTGAAATACAATTTCACAGAAGGTTTGTATACAATTTAACAATAAGAAACAATCCTCAAACATTTAACAAAAGGTTGCTGTGAGTATGCCTAATCGGCTTCAAAATGGTTCAGACCTCAAGGATTTACTTTCCGCGAAGTCTCTAAACCTGTGGTGTTTAAAGCTGAATTCTGGGCTAAAGTGCGAGCGCTCGCCGGAAACGTTGCGCGTCCCGCGGGGTTAAGTCCTTCAGCTGTGGCATCGGCAGCGCGCGGGGCCCTGCATGTAGTTTGACAGACAAACTCTCCGTCTGCCGATTGGCTGAAACCAGAGCTTGATTATTGAACGACAATACAACTCAAAGGAAAGTAAACAATGGGTCAATGTTTAATTCGTTCTGGAGACAGAACGCCCATTTACTTTTTGTGGAAACATTAACATTACGTGTTATAATTGTAGTTGTAGAAAAGTATTGCTTTATAGGCCTACTCATAACACTCGGAATTAAACGCTTGTGTGAAAGGATGGCCAAATGGATGTGAACTGATGAGTAGAAGATAACCCCAAATAGCCACAAGGGTTAGCCTACTGAATAGGCCTAAATCTTCCATAAAACGTTTAATCTTAAATATTCCATACACCCTGTAGTTAATTATTGATTGGTGACAAGAATAGTGCTATAGTGGTCATATAATGGACATATTGAAGTAGGCTAATGATTGCAACCTGTCAAATATTTTCCATGCCAACTATAAATACCCTCTGTATATTAGGGGTCCATTCTGAAATGCTTGTGAACGTGTTCCTCCTGTATTAGAAAACGAAAAAGGCCACCCAAGTTTGTTCTCTTTATTTAAGAAAACATTCCACGTTCAACTTTGGTTCTACATACAACTACAGTGGTAATATATTTATTCTATTGGCTGGGAGAAGGGCATCAACCCGGCAGGTTGCCCACTTGCAGTACTTGCAAGTTTTAATAATGATTGTTAATGTCTTTGAAAAAAAGGCATGCTGTTTCATTGTTCAATAAAACAAAACTTAAATTGTAACAATGGTGTAGTACTGTTATTTTTAAGCATTACTATCTGATTTTTTTGAGTATGTATCCATCAGTGTTTGAGTTTAGCACATTTTAAGTTGGCATCAATTAACTATTGAGTTTAAGGATTAGTAAGTGGAATTTAACTTTAATAAGCATCATTTAATCAAGTATTACATTTAAGTTTAGAGAAATTTATATTTGTAAAAGAAGAACAGAAATAAATGTAATTAACTGAAAATATATATATATTTGTTCTTACAATTTACTTCATACGATTATTACCATGACTTATATAAAAAACATTTTGAGTTAACTTAAATTGCTCGGTTTTACAGTGTGTGTTTGTGAGTGTGCTCTATGTTTCTCTTGGTGCGTGTGGGTGCACTTTTCAACACAGATGTGGCCCCATCTCATTTTTCACATTCACATTCAGACATTATTCATCCCAAGAAGGGCAATTCATTCGCAGCTTCCAGTCCATACCAAGCCAAGGTGGTTACATGTTCGAGGCCACTGATAAACGCAATTCAGTACAAGGCGACAACCAGCAGCAATTAATAAATTAAACGGCTGTTTTGGTTCATTTTTATATAACCACGTTTATAGACAGGTAACAGTTATTTCAAAGGACTTCTGTCTGCGTTTAAAGGCTGATGGCGGAAGGAGTGAAGGACTTAGTGTAGCGTTCTGCTTTGTTTGGTTTTTGGATCATTTGGGCAATCTTATCAAATATTGCGATAAATTAGTCAAATTATCTAACTCTGGGCCTGCTGTACAACTTCACAGTAAAATACAGAATGATACACTTTTTTAAAGGGGCAAGTACGACCCCATTATCCCAATTTCAATGTTGTCAATATAGAGTCTCTGTTATTTTCTGACCCTGTAGAGATACTGCGTGCTTCAGTCACTGACATTACAGTGATATGTAGGACACAGGTGGTTCGGTTCAGTCATTCATTATGCTGCTCATCTCTCAAGATAAGACACTCATGTGAGAGACTTTGAACCTTTGCTCTGTGCACCAGGCTCTCAACAAGATACCGTTTTAGGTGTTAAAAGTGTTAAAGTGTTAAAAGTGTTAATACGTTACCTTGTGTCCATTGTTGAGCAATGTCACTTATACTCTTTTGCCAATGACTAAGCCTGGCACGAAGACAAGGAACGCCGAAAGAGATTGCTTATATTTATTACCTAAAAAATAGATGTTTTATTTAAACTTTGAAGCATACTACATTAGTAACGGTTTTATAAAGTGAAGTGAAGCAAGTGCGGCCTACTTTTACCTAAAATGAAAAATGGAGATCGAAATGTATTGTGCTTGGTGTTGGAAATTTGAATCTATACAAAAACTATTTAAATAGTTTTGGGATTGTGAACCATCTTTTAAATACCCCACAAACTCACATTAATGTATTGTTATTATTACGGCATGTCTACATTGCAACACCTTAACTGCTTTTGCTGAAATAACCCCCAAAAGGGAGGTCACAAAATGCTTATTTTGCACTTCCCCTCCACAGGACATCAGGTGTTGTGTGGAGCTGCTCCCTCCGGGGGTCTCCCGGCCCCCAGGTGGTGTGTGTGGAGGTGTGGAGGCTGGAGCTGCTTCTTGTGAGGCTTAAATGTCATGCAGATGACCATCGTTTCACGTTTAACCTCCAACCTCACCTTCGCTCCCTCCCCCCTCATCATCTTTTTGTTGGAGGGTGAAGTCTGTAGCCATGTCCCCACTCTTACCCACACTGCAACATGATTGGTTCCTGCAACATAAGCGCCTGTTTGGATTGGCTGACGATGACAACCTGCCAACTTCACCCTGATGGTGAGAGAGCAAGAGCAAGAGAGAGAGAGAGAGAGAGAGAGAGAGAGAGAGAGAGAGAGAGAGAGAGAGAGAGAGAGAGGAGAGAGAGAGAGAGAGAGAGAGAGAGAGAGAGAGAGAGAGAGAGAGAGAGAGAGAGAGACTGGAGTGCATTTGACAATGTTCAGCTGTGAAAGCCGGAAAATCATGGAAAAAATGCCAACTTGCTATATTTCTCTTTGATGACATCATTTTGTAAGAGTTGAATGTGGTGTGTTGTGTGTGCGTTTGTGTGTGTATAGTTAATTATTTTATCAAATCGGCTGTTACGTTATAAACACACACACACACACACACACACACACACACACACACACACACACACACACACACACACACACACACACACACACACACACACACACACACACACACACACACACACACACACACACACTTGTTCAATGAAAACAATTGTGAATGTGAGGTGGCTGGGGGCCTCTTGGCTTGTGGATGTAACAAGTTTAAAGATAATGCAGTGATTGCCTGATATTAGGTAAGCATAATAAGTTCATGGTCTGCAAGAATGTCGAAGATTATTATGCGTTACAGTAGTAATTGTATAAAAACCTACAATTGTGTAAAACGGTTTTAAAAAAAACTAAACCTAGATCAAAAATGTATCACATGTTTAAAAATGGTTAGAATTCTGGTGGTCTTTGGTTAATGGCTATTGTTAAATTCTTTATTCTTGGGTAATTGTGCATCTGTAATTGGCGCCGTGTTTTAATCTGGGAGCCAGAGATCCATGGCTCTTGTCTCCGCCCACATACTTTGTCTCCGCCCACATACTTTGTCTCCGTCCACATAAACCTAAAGTTACCGTTGAGCTAAGCCCGTTCACTCTCGTCATTATTTCTCCCCCTTTTCAGTAATGTTTCTGATAATAAACCGGGTTAGCTTGACTGTCATAAGTTGAAAACATGTTGAGTATTTAAGGGATGTGTGTGTTTGAGCGAACTCAGTAACAGAACAACTAGTAGTCGTGCCAAATTCAGCTGCCACTTTATATAGACTATGAAGTCACTTGCATATTTGTAAATGTTTTTTGTACATTTTATGTTTTGATTTCTATAATGTGGTTCATGCACTGTTTGTGAGTTTTTGTAATGGTTTTGAAAGTTGCTGAGCTTAAGTTACTTTGTGTTTGCAGAAATGAGAGTTGACTACAGTGTATGTTGTAATGTACAGGGTTTACTTTGTACTCTGTGTATTTGTAAAATGTTATGTTTTATAAAGATATAAAACTAAAGAGAACAGATCACTCTTGTGATTATTTCTCCCACTATTCAGGGGCCTATAACACCTGTAGCCATTCCCGATCTTACAAATCATAAAAAATAATAATCTTACCAAAAAAGTTAACCAATATATTCAAAATATGATTACCTAAATATGATCACATTTAAAGGATATACTGTGGAATTGGTTTGATGTCTAGAGAAAAAAACGAGAGAAAGAAGTTTAATATTTTATCACTGATCATATAGGCTACACTTGGATGACAACTAGGCCTTTACATTCAACTGGTAAACTAATGAGGTCATGATCCAACCAAGTCTCACGAAAATACGTGACACTGTCACGTCACGTCATTTAATCTATTCATTCGTGATCTGGGACACGTCATTTCAGTTTTTTTGTGCGAAAAAAACACAAATTTCAAACTCATTTTAAAAAGAGATGAAGCAGCTACCTTTTTTTCCGTCGTGGTTTGCTTACAGAGCAGCGCACCTGCATTAAATATATCCGTGAATGGTCAAAATTTCTCAGAATTAAAGGTGAAAGTAGAAATGGGTGGCCAAAAGCTGTCATATTGTTTCAAAATTTGTACTTTTGCAGCGAACAAAATTGAAATTACGTGCCCCAGATCACGAATTAATAGATTAAATGACGTGACAGTGTCACGTATTTCCGTGAGACTGGGTTGCATGATCGGTGAAACATTTACAAAGTAAGATGGAAGACACTATAAAAATGAATAAATAAACGAATGCGGTACGATGGCGTACCGCATCCCAACCCTGCATCGAGATGAAAACATGTTCCTCTAGTTTTAGATGGGGCATTTGCTTCACTTGGCCCCCCAACACTGGGACCCCAACCCCAGTAGCCTTTCTTTCATTTTATGTTCCCATCTCCCAGTCCCCACTTCCTCCTCCTCGCCCTAACCCTGACGCATGAACAAATGCGAGATTCTCATAGAATGTGAAATAAAATGAAACCATCCGTTCATATGGAAAAAAATTTTTATTCATATATCATTTTATGTGTAGGGCCTACATTTTTTGTTAAAAAAAACATAACAGCTGTGTGCATTTAAGAAATATGATAGATGATATGTGAAAGAGCTACACGATAATACAGCTATTAAAATGATTTACGATGGTATTAGTCTTGGGTTTGTTTCAAAACTTCTTTTTTCTACAAGATACATATAACATTTTTTAAATACAACCATTAAAAAAAATGTTTCAAAAAGAGCACCAGCTTCTTTGCACCTTTTAAGGCAAGAAAACAAGGTCTTGTGTAATGCAGCACTATATATACTACAGCAGATGGCAGAAAAGAAAAGCGTTTGAATGGTGCTGGTAAATATCTCCTTTGAAGGTAAGGCACATTTGATTTTCTTCCAGAGCCTTAAAAGAAAATCAATGGGGTTATCTATATGATGTAGAATTTTGATAACAGTTAAATTAACTTAAAAAAAACATTGGTTCCTGTAGCGACGATCTCACCCAACTGCATTTTGAGGCATGCATATGGTACCCAGACTACGGTATCAGGTACTCGGTTGTGTCTACTCTCCGATGTTGGGCTGGGTGTGTCTGATCAAAAGAGCATTCTAATGATTGCGTCCCATCAAAGATCATTACTATGGCTTGCTCCACCCACCCATACATCATATTTGGTACGCTTGGTACCCATTAAATTAACGTAGCTTAAACCTTTAGTTAAAGAAATTGTTTGGTTGGTTAAATTTGTTCACGTTTAATGACAACAATTAACTTTCCTCGTACATATCCTTAAAGGGCTGTCCTATAACCTTGATGTAATTAAGGTTAGAATCGCTATGTTTGCTTAAAATTAACCCTAAAATACACAAAGATAGCATTGCCAAGTCAAGTCACAATCTGTTTAAGGCTGTTATGTTGATGTTTTGCTTGCTAGCATTAGCTATGGCCAGTGACGCCAACTTCAGGTCAACACTGAGGGGTCATAAATATGCAGTTCAAATGTGTTTGTCGAAGAGTAGGCTATATCACTTCTCCAAAATCCTGCTTTTGGAAATGTGAGGTTCAGAACAGTAGTTCATAAATTATTTACGGATTATTTAACTGTAACTGTTTATTTGATTTATTCCAATTTGGGTTGTGATGATGTATGATTCAACCGTTCCATCAATTGAAAGTGTTGCGAGTGGCGGCGCGTGCACTTATTTTCCATAAACATGCCGGAATAAATTGGAGTAGGCCTAGCTGGATTACATTTCAGTCACTAATTTAGAAATGAAAAACTGCTATGGGGCATTAAACATTAGCCTACTAGGCTGCTCATGCATTGCTGCTTTTAAACTTAGGCCTACTTATTCTAAGTTTAAAAATTTGTAGGGCCGACCTGTCAACCATTGGTATGTCTTGATTGTTGTCAGCATTGCTTAAAATGATTAATTTGGGAGAGATATGGGGAGGGAGGTGGTGGGGTGCTATCGCAGATCAGCACAGCGTTCTATCACGCAGCACAGCGTTCCATCGCGTTTGCTTTATTTAAAAGGACAGAAAAAGAAAACATGCCGGTTCACTTCATTTCAATATTGAGGGTTTTTTGCACCCCAAACCTTATCTTTGGGGGTGCAAGAAAGCTTGTGCCCCCCCCCCAGAGATGGCGCCAGTAACTACGGCTACAAAGCAGAGGGCAACGTATACCATGACGATCAAGATGTTTGCTTCAGCAGATGGTCTGCATTGTCTTGTAAGAATATTGCTTCTTTTTTCTCAGTCTTGGAGACTCTTCCAGTCCCCCTGTATTTAAAAAACATCGAATTATTAGGGGTTACGTGCATATTAGAACAGAAAACTTTGTTGCAGTCTTTTTACCCCCAAAGAAGAGCTTTACGTTTACTTTGGAAAGTCTTGAGGAGGTTAAAGCAAAATAACCTTTTACAGGCTTTTCAATAGTAAAGTCAGAGATCACACGGATAACAGGAGGCAGTCCTCACCTTTCCTCTACATCCTGTATGGTGTCCGGCAGTGGGGTGTTTAGGGTCTCGGGCAGTAACAAGGCTGCAACTCCACTCAAAAAAGGAACTAGGCCGTAGACGAAGCCTGGGAGCCAGGTGACATACTCCCCCAGCAGGAGCACCAACGGAGCCCCCATGGCACCCAGCCTCGCCATCATGCTGACCCAGCCCAGACCTGATTGTCTGAAGAGAGAGAGAGAGAGAGAGAGAGAGAGAGAGAGAGAGAGAGAGAGAGAGAGAGAGAGAGAGAGAGAGAGAGAGAGAGAGTGAGAGAGAGAGAGAGAGAGAGAGAGAGAGAGAGAGAGAGAGAGAGAGAGAGAGAGAGAGAGAGGGAGAGAGAGAGAGAGACAGAGAAATTAAACCAAACCATGAATGTCAATAAATACACAACCCTTAACGTCTTTCTGTCAAACCAGCCTCATAGCAACCAGAATTGTTACCGTAGGATAGTGGGGTACAGCTCCCCTGCCCACAGGAAGCAGCAGTTGAAGGAGGCGGCCAGACAGCCCTTTCCAAACACGGCTAGACATGTTCGCACCATCTGTTTATCTAATAACAATATTAATAACAGCAATTAATATTGCACTTTTTATAACAAAAACTAGAAAATGCATTTTAAAGTGTAATTCTTGCGGAAATTGAAGGCAGGGTCTTTGTCTTTGCCTATACCCATCAAATAAGCCCTCCAGATACTTTTTTTCATTGAAAATCGAGTATAGAGTTTGTCCGGCGCAATGTTTGGCTTCCATGTTATTGGTCAGGGGCACCACAAACGCAGTATATACTTGACTATACTTGATACTTGACTGTTTTAAAAAAAATTGCGTCCCTATATATTATTTATAGCAGGTAATCACCTTGTGTGGACTACCTGGAAACATGGACCTACCGGTAAGTCACAGACTTGGAAAACAGACTTTTTAACTCTAACTAAGTTCCTGATGCTTCGTTTTATGTGTAGGGAAGGTATCCTAATCATCGTACTGCAGAGGTTTGGTGCTATTTTGAGCAATATTTGTGGTTAAAAAAGTGCCCCTAACCAATAACATGGAAGCCAAGCATTGCGGGGAAAAAAAAGTATCTAGAGGGCTTATTTGATGGGTATACATGCCAAAACAAAGACCCTGATTTCAATTATAGCCAAAATTACACTTTAAGCTACAGTAAGGCACCAACAGGTTGGGTGTTTAGGTTAATACGGTAAGTTACCATATGGTACCAACATGTTTGGTCTATAGGTTGCTACTAAGGCATCAAGAAGTTGGGGCTATACGTTTATACGTAAATAGACTAAAGGCATCAACAGGTTTGGTATCTAATGGCCCTTTTCCACCGACAGTACTAGCTCAACTTGCCTCGACTTAGCCCGCCTTTTTATGCATTTCGATCACCAAAATGGGGCACCTGGTGCCTGGTTCTTTTTTAGTCTCACCCCCGTCAAGGTTCCAAGCGAGCTGATCTCATACTTTTGTGTGATGTAAACAGGCTGCTTGCCACTGATTGGCCAGAAAGTGAACGCACTGGACACCCGACACCTTTAAATACTAGCATCAGTGTTCAGTTGTAACAATAACAATAGTTATTGAATAACAATAGTGATTTATTATGGAACACGGCAGGATCAGTGCGCAAGAACACACCGTGGACCGTGACAGAGATGCAGACGCTCCTGGGTGTAACCCTGTCTGTTTATTTGTCGCATGGATAATACGTCACAGCAGTTTCGCCCATGCGTGCTATGATGACCCGCCCACATTGAAGAGGTACTTTATTCTAGATGGAAACACGACATGCCTGGGACCAAACCAAGTCGTGCCACGCTTAGTCCTGGTGAGTTGAGCTGGTACTGTCGGTGTGAGAGAGGCATGAGTTGCTATGGTAACTTACCATAAGGCACCAATAGGTTGGGTCTATAGGTTGCTATGGTTACATACCGTAAGGCACAAACAGGTTGGACAGAATGGTGATGCCAGCCAGGACAATGGCCCCACACTGCGAGAGCCGGCGACCGCAGTAGCTCATGGTGATGTTGATGATCACCTTGGCGGGGAAGTCCACAGCACCGAATATCACCTGAATCAGGTAGATGTCCACGCCAAACTTCTGGAGGTCCATGGAGAGGCCGTAGTAGGCAAAGCTAGTGGAGAACCTGTCCCGCAAGCCGAGGTTTTGTGAAAGATGCAGATGAAGATGTGGTTTTGGTGAAGACATGAAGATTTCTCCAAGGTGGTGCATGGACCGGTTTGCTGTTATTGACCTACTTCCATCACTGCAGTAACAACAATCCTTGTCTTGTGCACAACTAACCTAAATCAACTTGCCTAACTTACCCAACTCAACTTAGCGTACTTTACCTTCCTCAAATTACCTACTTTAACTTCATCTAACTCAATCTGCCTAATTTAACTTTACCTAACTCAGCTTACCTTACTTAACTTAAGCCAACTCAATTTACCTAACTCAACTTACTTAACTTAACTTTACCTAACTCAGCTTACCATACTCAATTTACCTAACTAGCCTAGCTCAAATTACCTAGCTTATCTTTACCCAATTCAGCTTACCTAACTTAACTTAACTTTCCTAACTCAACGTGCATTACTCAACTTACTTTACTTAACTTACCTAACTCAACTTAAATAACCTTAATTGACTAAGTAAACACACCTAACTTTACGTAACTTAACTTACTGACTTAACTTCACCTACCTTCAAGCCTTTATTTGTATTCATTTTGATTGATTGATTTGAAAATTGTGGAAAAAGCTAAATATTGTTGACTCAAGGTGTCATCCTCTAATCAGCTAAATAACTCAAAATAGCTGCAAAGGTTCTTTCTGAAGACCAAGAGTCTTTTTATGGTCTCCCAGTCTGGTTCAGGCTTCAAAAACATGGTGAAGACTGCTGACGTCATTGACACCCTCTACAAGTAGGCTGGGCCTAAAAAGTTCTTTGCTAAAGAAGTTGACTGTTCACAGAGAGCTTCTTTCCAAGCAATATTCTCTAATAATTCAGTCAGTGTGTCAAAGTCCACCACCTTCTTTAACTCTTCAAGGACATACATATTATCGACATACATGACAACATTTATAGCCAGCCCTGCACTCTAGCATGGTGGTAATTTAGTATGCTGTCTAATTATTAGGGTGTCTTCACTGCCAAACGAGTGGCCTGGAAAGCTAGCAACGTAAACGTGTCAATGTCTATGCGCTCTGGGTTTTGGGGTATACCGCTGTGATGCAGCGATACAACTTGATGGTACTTGACTTTGACTGATATTATATTTTATATTTACATAGAAAGTCTTGTCGAAAAACCATTAAATACAAAAAACACTCTCACACCAGGAAAGATACACCAGCTTGTATCCGATTGGTTCTGCTGGGGGGGGGTGGACAAAAGGACTAAGGCGGGCCTACCAGACGGCGCTTAGGCACACCGTCATCTTCCTCATGGTGGGGGTGCGGAACAGGTCCAGGCTGGTGTGGGAGCTCTTGCACCCAGACATTTCCTTCTTCATGTACGACTGCACCATCTGAGGACCCACACGGACCAATCATGACTACCCCCCAATGCAACCCCTCTTGCCCTCATGTTCACACAACTACCTCTTGATTCCTATTAACCATGTGACTTCATGACCTTATTAACCCATGACTCCCCACCATAACCCCATGACTTCATAATACTATCACCCAATGACCCCATGAACTCATGTTTACAATTCAATTTAGGGTATTTAGAAGACACTTTTATCCAAAGCGACTTACAACAAATCATACACACATACACACATTCAGATACCGACGGTTGAGTCAACCATGTAAGGCGACAGCCAGCTTGTTGAGGGCAGTTAGGGTTAGGTCTCTTGCCCAGGGACACCTCAACACAGACAGAAGGAACCGGGGATCAAACTAGCAGCCTTATCAAGTCAACACGCACTTCCTCCTGTGCTTAGCCAATCCCCTCATGTGACCCCACAACCCCATTACCCTGTGATTTTACATTAACATTAAGGGCATTTAGCCCCAGATTCCATGACTGATAGAACCCATGAGCCTATGACCCCATGACAATGACCCCTATAAACGTTGACACAAAATACATTTCCCTGGCTCAATGTGGACATGGCCTCAGCCTATAGCCGCTGGATCTAACTATCACAAGCTCCGCCTCTCTTTTACCTCCACGTCAATCTTCTCTCCATCGGCTCGGCGACCATTGTAGCGTGCCACTGTTCTTAGGTTTTTGACGGCCTGCTCCGGCTTATGTTTCAGCGCCAGCCATCGTGAAGATTCAAGGAGCCACCTGTAGGAGGCAAACAAGATTATGATTGGTGTGTTGTTATGTGTTGCTAAGGTATGGTGTTCAAGCAGTTTAAAACACAGATAGTTTACTACAGTGCTTCTCAAATGGTGGGGCGCGGTGAGGTGTCAGGGAGGTGTCTTTTTTTTCCTTTTTTTTTTTACAAGTTACTTATAATAATTTATGTTATTTGAATTTTGAACAGCAAGGGTCAGAAGTTTTACATGCATTTTGATCTTACAAAGTCATGACAGAGGGACTTGTCTTTATTCATGCTTGAAAGATGAACACATATATATATTTTTGAAAGGGAATAAGCTGATGAAGCTGACAAGTGACCAATGTTTACAGTTCAAAAATATTTTGAATTAAATGCAAACCCCAGTGAATCATTTGCTCTTGTTTCTCTGTTTTGAGATTCACACAGATTTAGCAGTCTTATTTAAATGTTAAAAATTGAGTTGACAAACTGAACTTGGAAATTGTTTTAGGTTGTTGCAGATGTTATCTCAGCAAATTGTGTTGAGTCCTGGTGCCAGCAACTCAAACATTGTTTTTTTTACAGATAAACAAATAAATATTAGCAGGTTTTCAATAGTATTTCAATTCAGGGGGGGGCGCGAAAAGAAATCTGTCTACTAGACAGAATGACCGAAAATAATTGAGAACCACTGGTTTAGTATGATCGCCTCCCAGCTGAAAGGTACTGGGTTTGTTCTCCAATGTCTGCAGCCTACCTTCAGCAAGGGACTTGACCCCTATCTACTCCTTTATGAAAGGAGTGCGTGCATGATGTGTCTGCTGTGTGGCTATAATTAGCTTGCGTTCGGGTTATTTGTTTACCCTCTGTGGACGGCCAGTGCTCTCACCAGGAGTACAGGAAGGCCACGTAGAACGGCGAGGATAAAGCAAAGGTCAGCCAGCGCCAGTCCCTGATGAAGTAGGCCACCAACGCCAGGATCAGCTGGCCCATGGTGTAGAAGTAGCCTGTCCCTGTGCCAACCACCGTCCGCACACGAGTCGGAATCCATTCCACGACTAGGGGAGACAGAAGGTAGTGTGGGGAGGCAGTAGCTCAGGAGGTGGAGTGGGTTGACCGGTAACCGGTAGGTTGCTAGTTCGATCCCTGGCTCCTCCTAGCTGAGTGTCAAGGTGACCCTGAGCAAGACGCCTCACCCTGACTACTCCTGACGAGCTGGCTGTCCCCCTGCTTGGTTGAGTCTGCCGTCAGCACATCCCCTTAATGTAAATGTAAGGTATCCAGTGTCTTGATATCAACTGCTAGCCTAATATTGTCCACTACTAGATGGAATGGAATGGAGCGGCAGATATAGGCCATGAGAACTTGCAGAGTATGCCTAGAGGGCGGCTTCCCTCTTAAAAATGACGGAATATTTTTTAATTCTCTCGTAACTTTGGTACGCTACTCCTTAACAATTTTTCACCTAGAGAGTCCTTTTCAATTTTCCAATTAGCTTTGAATCGCCGATTCCGTTGACATTTTATTTATATTTTAAACTTTCTTTTTAAAACTTTTTTCAAATATTGTTCTTTTAAAATATACTTTCTATCTTATCATTATACTTTTTTTAGAATCACATAGTTTAACAGTTTAATTTCATACCTGCTTTGTATATTTTCAGTTGGTCTCATTGATATACTTTGAGGCTCGAGCGTGCGATACGCTCTTGATGACGCTGTCACAAAAGAAAACCATTTTGGAAGTTGCGGAGCCTAAACAACGTCAATATTTCACCCTAGATACACAATGTGAAGCTTAAACGGTTACGTTTTTTATTCTTACACTGGCGCTTACATGATTAATCGATTGGAAATATGACTGTTATATATCGGGCATTTTTGTGTTGGGCCTCCCGTTTCTATGGCTAGAGAGAAGGTGCTTGCTACATATCCGGTTTACCTCCATACACACACACTTCAAACTTCATCAGAACCGTTCAGCTATTCGATTTTATCTCTATCTAATGAATACAAACTTTATCACTAACTTCACTTAATTTGTTTCCAACCATTTTTTATTTTTGATATTCTGTCCATGTTTACATTGTATACTCCATTTAGATTTTTGAACTCTTCTCAAATCTTGATTTAAGCCATTCCAAAAAAATTTAAGTCTTAAACTATGTGGCTTTACTAAAACATATTTTCAACCTCACTTTGCACTACAGCACTCACCGGATTTTCAGCACAAAATGAATTTTCTAGTTTATATAAGATTCATTAAAATGTGGTCAACCCCTCTCGGCATGAACTTGCCCAGTGAATCCTCTAGAGGGCAACCTCAGTCTTTCTACTAAATGAGGATGATAACACTTTTGAACGTGATGATTCACAATTTTTATTTATTTGTATAATTTATTAATTACAAGACGGCCACTCATTACGATGCTAAGTGTTTGATTAGCACTGATGTCCTGTATTCCACTCTCAATTCCTCATGCCGTACAAAGTGCATTGGTGCCTTGCACAAATATTTTGGTAATGTGAGTTTTTGAGTGTTCTTGTGCTTCTGTTGTGTATTTGATTCATATTCATAGTATCATGTCTTTCGCTAGTGTCTTTCTGCAGGTGTCTTTCCGGTGTGATCCTCCATGTCTGAACTCTTTTTGTAGTGCTGTCTGTGTCTTCTCTGGGTGAAATTCACTTACTTAGTGAGAAGCAGTTGAGCCCGACTCCCGACAGACCCATGCCACACATGAAGCGGAAGAGGCAGAAGAGGGAGAAGGAGGGGGAGAAGGCGGCACACGTCCCGCTCACAGCCAACAGCAGGTAGCACATGGTCAGTAGGACCCGCCGCCCAAAGCTCCAGGAACATCACAGCAGGGAGCAGCAGGGACAGCCAGTGAGGAGCAGGGACAGCCAGTGAGGAGCAGGGAGGAGGAGGGACAGCAGGGAGGAGCAGGGACAGCCAGTGAGGAGCAGGGACAGCCAGTGAGGAGCAGGGAGGAGGAGGGACAGCCAGTGAGGAGCAGGGAGGAGGAGGGACAGCAGGGAGGAGGAGGGACAGCAGGGAGGAGGAGGGACAGCAGGGAGGAGCAGGGACAGAGAGAGAGGAGCAGGGACAGAGAGAGAGGAGCAGGGACAGCAGGGGCAGAGAGAGAGAGAGAGAGGAGCAGGGACAGAGAGAGAATGTTTGTTTATTTGTGATCATCTATCACAAATCATAGTGTAATAAAACTCTAGACTTATGAATGAGGAGCAAACAAATGTATTTGTTTGACTTTTTGGTGTTTTGTTGTCATGCATGTAGTCTGATCAAATGTGTTGTGCCGGAACTGCAGACATTACAATGTTGTTGCAGTGATACCCCACTGAGTTTGTTGAGTGTTTGACGATCGCTGTGCCTGTTCCAGAAGGATTATGAACCAAATGATTAACTTACCGGTCGGCCAGTGCTCCGAAGACCCCCGCTCCCACGAGTACACCCCCCATGTACACAGTCTGTCCCATTGACTTAAGGGAACGCAGGTTGCACACCAGATGCCACTGGAAACATAGAAATACACAAAGAAACCCACAATCATATGTGTGTGTGTGTGTGTGTGTGTGTCTGTGTGTGTGTGTTGTGTGTGTGTGTGTGTGTGTGTGTGTGTTGTGTGTGTGTGTGTGTGTGTGTGTGTGTGTGTGTGTGTGTGTGTGTGTGTGTGTGTGTGTGTGTGTGTGTGTGTGTGTGTAGGTAGGTTATGCATTGTGATTGTGACACAAGCATAATATTTGCACATAAGAGACATAAAGATAAATATGGAGAGTGAGAAAGAGTCAGTGACAGACAGAGTTAGACAGACAGGCAGACAGACAGACAGACAGACAGACAGACAGACAGACAGACAGACAGACAGACAGACAGACAGACAGACAGACAGACAGACAGACAGACAGACAGACAGACAGACAGACAGACAGACAGACAGACAGACAGACAGACAGACAGACAGACAGACAGACAGACAGACAGACAGACAGACAGACAGACAGACATATGGATAGTTAAACAGATACCTCTGAAATAATGCTGGAGCTTCTTTCCCTCTCATCGTAAGTCCACCCGTAGTCGCAGCCCCGAAGGGCCGACTGTTCCGAGCCTCCCCACGTCTCGGGATCTTTGGTTCCGTTGTTGGCCAGCAGATGCCACTGCGGCGACTCGTAACGCCGGCATTTCTCCGGAGATCCGTTTGCATCAATTGGCACTGTTATGTGCAGCTTCTCTGCCGCGCTCATCCGCGTGGAAGCGGAGAGGTTCGTGTGGGCGCTGCAGAAGTGGGGGGGCACCGCGGCCACAAAGTTTTGTAATATGTTTTGGCTCGCCATCATGAGCACGGGGAGGCACAGCAGGAGGGTGTGCACAACCTGGAAGCGTCCCGTGCTGCCCACCTGCTCCAAGAGGTCGGCGAAACCCATCGGTGCAACCGAAAGGCTTTGATAGAGCACGAAGAGATCAGAGGGGTCGGAAGTCTTGTAGACTGAGATTGTGCGTTTGGTTAAAGGCCTCTTTTGCTTCTTTTTATTTTATTTTATAATTTTGTTTTTAATTGTTTTTTGTTTGTTTTATTAATGAAAGCGAAGATGCTTGAACACCTGTAAAAATAGTTGGATATTACTATCATTAAAAATAAAACTTTTTACTTATATTTTTTAAGCATATGATGAAATTGAATATAGCCTATAGACGTTCTTACCTGATTGATGTGTCGTAGTTCATAAAAATCCTAGAACTTCATCACATTGAAATACTAATTCACAGGAGGTAATCATTTAGCTATGTAACAACTAAAAAAAAATGAAACATTTAACAGAAAGTTGTTGTTGAGATATGACTAATCGGCTTCAAAATGTTTCAGACCTCAAGGACTTGCTTTCCTCGGAGTCTCTAAAACTGTGGAGTTTAAAGCTGAATTCTGTGCTGAAGTGCGCGAGCTCGCCGGAAACGTCAGACATCCCGTGGGGTTGAGTCCTTCAGCGGTGTGCTCGGGGCATCGGCAGCGCGTGCGGCCAGTGTTTGACAGACTATCCTTCTCCCGATTGGCTAAAACCTGATTTGTATTATTTAACGAGAATAGAATTCCACGTACCCCCAAGGAAAGCAAACAACTGGGCCAATGTTTAGCCTACTAAGTTCTGGAAACACAATGCTCATTAACTTTGTGTGGAAACATTAACATTAAGCATACGTGATAGTAGTAAAAAACTATTTGACTCATATAAATCTGAGTAAAACGCTTGTGTGAAACAACTGTCTGTCGATATGCAAACATGTGAACAGGTGGACCCTAACTTGTTGTGATTTCTTGTTTGCATTCTTACTGATGCAGTTTGAAACTACTTTGTATGTGCGTGTGCGTGTGTGTGATTCTCTCTGTGTCTGAGTGCGTAAATGTTTATAAGCATTTAAAAGTGTAATATTACCTTTATTCCATTGTTGAGTAATTTAATTTTATACTCTATCGCAAATGGCCTATTTTAACTTTTGTGGTTCAAAGATAATATTGTAGCCTAATGACTGATGCTGATGCCTTTATGAATGTTCTACTAAAAAGCAAAATAAAGATTGTTATGTATTGTGCTTGGTTAAAAGTATTAGATCACTTACATAACCAAGTGCTTTTAAATTGTTGTGACATTAGTTTGCTTTCTAAATTAGCTTTACATCTTCCAATTAATTTAAAGGGGACATATTGTGAAAACAACCCTTTTCCTGGGATTTGGGGTGTTGTTTTGGGTCTCTGGTGCTTGGATGCTCCCACACGCATACAAACTTTGAAAAAAGTCTGTAGGCCTACATGATTTTTTGAGCGAGATATGCATTTCTGAGAGTACCCCGCCTACAGTTACCAAACTGAGTTGTATGATCACGTGTAAAAGACGTACCCGGATACGTCGTTACGGGATGGACGCATGCGCGGAGGCGGACCGAAAGTAAAGACGTTGACTGGACCAATGTGTGGACGTCTTTTATTATTAGTAACCAAATACTTTACATGGTGTCAGAAGTAGTTTGAGCCGACGATGCCTAAGTTGAATCCGCCGGACAGTTTCTGCTTCGAGAGACCTGCAGAATGGAGCGATTGGAAGAAACGCTTCATGCGGTACCGAACGGCTACGAAGCTGGATCAAGAGGACGGAGGGGTACAGGTCAGCACCCTTATCTACGCCTAACGCCGGGATTCCACTGGATGCGGAACAACTCCGAAACGGCTCCGCTACGGAACGGCTGCGTACTCCGACTCCGTCAACTCACACCGGTTCCGTCCATGATCTGCACTGTTGCGGGTCCGCCTGTGACAGCGGAGTCCCGAGGGCGCACGAGATCTCGCGAGTTCACGCATAATCACGCGATATAACCAGAAGAGAACCACAAGCATTTAAAAGGTTCATTCCATAGTCATTCAGAGGAGTAGAAGAAGATTGAAGATCCAAAAGAGATGTATTTAGGTATAGACTATATATCTTGGTAAAGTTTGTCAGGGGAAAATTTAGAAGTCATTTATAATTATGTCCACCTTTTGAAACAAACACACACAAACACGCATGCATGCAGAAATCACACCCCATGCAGAAAACATACCCTTATATAGGCCTACAACCACGCAAAGCAGCCAAACACATCACTTGTAGATGTATTTGAAGATCTTCAAGTTGTGAAATACGATCCGCCGTGAAACAGAGGTATTTTATTTTGAAAATAAACCAGATGTTTTATTTTGTATCTGTGCACGACTTGCTGCCCGAACGAGTCTGCTCTGTGCTCAATTGATACGCCGTGCTCCGGTGTCCGGCAAAAATAGAAGCTCTGCGTATCTCTTGCGAGGGCTGCCGGATGCCGGTCCCATTCCGGACCCACGACGCAGCGGACCCGCAGTCGGTGGACGCTGCCACGTTGATTATAATTAATGCGTATCGGCTCCGCCGCCGTACCGGAGCGGATCTGCAGCCGTTCCGCATCCAGTGGAATTTAGCCTTGATCCCACCAGACGCGTTTGCTGCGGCACGTCTTGGCCGCGGTCACCGCAGCAGATAGCTTCCACTCTAATCAATGAGACCATTTCCACCGGGCGCGCTGCGGAACGTCTCAGCAGCGTCCCAGGAGCGGCTCGCCGCGCCGCAGCGCTTTCTTTCCGTAGCATTCTATTTTTGACGCAAGCCGTTGCTGAACCGCGTCATTTTCAACAGAGCAGATCGAGCCCGGCAGGAAGTGAAAATGTAAAAACCATAGAGCATCCGGTCAATTTTCAAAATAAAACACAATACTCAACTCATGTAGCCTATCACAATTTCACATCAACATTATTACGTCATGACCGGTGACCCCAGGTCAGCAGTCAATCAATCAAAGGTCTCAGAGTGTCGGCAACATGGACGACGAGAGACTCATTATAGAAGTTCAGCAAAATGAAGTCATTTATGTAACAAATCATGCTTTTTATAAGGACAATGGCCGGAAGGACAAAGCGTGGCATTTAATTGCAGTAGTTTTGGGAGTGGGAGGTGAGTACATTAGGTTTAGGATTATCGCGTGATCTCGCGTGAATACGGCTGGCTCGGAAGGCAGCGCTATGATATACCTTCGGACCCTGACGCGCAGCGAAGGTGTCTTGCTTCCGACTGAAGGGGCTTAATTTCGATAATGACCATCGACGTTCTATACATTATCCCGTTTATTACACGGCTACTTGCCAAAACGTAAAAATTACTTCACATGGTGTCTTTTTACAATTTATTTGTTACCAGCATATGTGTTGATCAGCAGAGAAATAGTCCGCCAAAGACGTTGACGTCGCTTAGCAACCGAATAGGCTGGGGTTGAAAAGTTACCGGACTACTTGAAGAGTGATACCAAAGACGTTATTATAGGCAAAAAGTCCTTTGTTTCCATGACAGCGGGCAATTATACTTAGCAACGGTGAATTATCAAATATAATTCACCGCCGGATGTTGTGAAGAGCCCATGCAATGGAACGGAGCATTCCACGGCATTGAGAAGACCCGTGTAATAATCCATAATAATTCAACTCGATTATTTATTTTTTTACAAGTGGTGGGTACAAAAGGAATCTTGAAGAAATCTGGTGGGGACGCGTCCCCGGCGTAATCGACGACTATGGCATTGGGAAAGAGTGTGCAAAAGTAAAATGGTAGTGAATGAAGTCAGCGAGCATGAAGAAAATGCAGCTTACTTTCTAGGCTCAGTAAAATGCACATCCTCAAGCAGTGGCGGGCAATGGACGGTAAAGTTGAATATCTGCCACATGCCAGTTAGTTTTAAAATAGACACTGGAGCGGATGTGTGCATAATGAGTGAAGAGACTTTCAAAAATCTCAGCAAAGTGACTGAACTACACCCAGCTAGGGATAGGGTGACCAGATCCCAATTCACCAGAAGTGGGTAAAAGACTACGTTTGTGCGGGATAATGCGGGACAAAGTGGGCAGGCCCGGTTTTACGTGGGGGGCGGGGCGGGTGCGACCTGGGACCTTCAGTAGGGGTTTGAACGCTAGTTAGTTCAGCTGCTGTTACCTTATCTGCGTTTAAATCTTGTTTGGGTTTTAGCAGGAACGTATGCATGGACTGGGAAGCCTCCTTTTGAGCAACCCGTTGTTTGTGACTCGCATTTTCTGTCTCTTTTTACGTCGAATTCACCTCCGTGTGAAATGGAAAATTGACTTATGCAAACTTCACATAACACTTTACAAGACTCCCCTTGAACTGGTTTCACACAGGGATATATGGTTTCCCTGTCTTTTTTGTAGCTGCATTGCATTTCCTTTTAGTCGTATTGGTCGCGCTCTCCTCCCTATCTCCTGCCGTTCTGACCTGATTGTTTCTTGTTGGTGCGCGTGCCCTTAACCGGCGTCCGCGTCCCAGTTTGATTGACATGATCAAACAGCCCGCCCCTCACCCTGATGACAACCCCCACTGCTGTCTCCGCACACAGCTATTTGTTAAATGCACAATTATAAAACACGCATTTCCAAAAAAAAAATCGAGTCAGACTGTCAATAACAATGTGGGACAACGTCTCAATTTGCGGGACGTGTACAAAGTCATGGAAATGCGGGACTGTCCCGCACAAAGCGGGACATCTGGTCACCCTAGCTAGGGATGTAACGATATGACATTTTTAGTACGATACGATATCAAAATTAATATCACGATATCACGATACGATATTAACTTTTTTGGAGTTGCCTACATTTAGATTGTGCACAAAATACCCTAATCACACCCAAGGATGTTGGTCATCTTCAAATTCTTCCTCATGTTGGAGGCATTATCTGTTGTGAAACAGACAATCTTCTCTTTTGGTATTTTCAAAGCCTGGAGAATACTGTTGATCATTTCTAAAATGTGGGCGTGGCCACGGTCTTCCGGGAAATACATTGTTTCCAAGCAGTGGGACATCAGCTTCCAATCCGGGGAGATGAAGTGGATGGTTAAACTGATGTAGGGTTCTGCTCGTCCCCAGGTCTGTGGTTGCTGAAAACCACTCACCCTCAGACACCTTTTTCTGAACAGTCGCACGCACCTTTTCAAACATCTGGGAATCTCTGAATCCGAAAAGTAAACCCGAGATGGCCGCTTATAGCATGGGGTCGTCTTCTGCATCAAATGCTTAAATCCAGGCTTTTCAACCACTTGGAAAGGCATCATGTCCTTTGCAATAAAAAATGCCACTGCTTCATCTAATTCCTTTGCCTCTTTTTGATTTGGGAGCATATTTTGCTCCCTTGGCAAAGGATTATTTTATAGGCTGGCTGCTTGATGGCGCACTTGAAGGACTATGAAATCAATATTTATTTAACACAGTTTTTATCTTAATACATTCTGACTTAATGAAATAAAAAAAGTATTACGATATTTTAATCTGTCTCAAAATGTATGTTTTTACAGTGCACTCTTCTCACCCCTCCCTCCCTCTCACTATTGGAGGTTGGCAACGTCACCTAAGTGTGACCTAGTAATGACTCCATACTTGTGCGCAACATGCCGGTAGTGCTAACGTAAAGTTATGGTGAACATATTAAGGATCATTTGAAATATTTATATCATCTGTCACGTATGTTCACCAACCTTACCGTGGATTTGACGATTTTGGAATGGTCTTGTGTAGGGTTGGGTATCGAACAACGGTGCCATTTGGCACCGACCGAATTATGTCGGTCCTACCGAGTATCGAATTGTTTTGGAGAAAAAGGTGCCAAATTTCGATACTTTACGGTAGACGACGCGAAAGCTTTTATTTTATTATTTTTTATCTTCCTCCATAAGAACTCCAACTGAGAATGGATAGATGCAAGTTACTGCAACTTTATCATTTAGTAAACCACCGTAGATGGCAAATATAAAAAAAATATGTTTATGTGTATATATGATCAATTTGAAATATATGAAAATGCCCTCACAAATAAATCTGCCAGTTTGCACGTTGACTCATTGTCATTGTATCCTTTTAATCTCAAAGTGCTATTTAGAAAGAGTTATTCACGAATTTATGGTGCTCAATGTGTATAATCATTTATAGAAAAGTAGTTCGCCGATAATCCTATAAGGTTTTCATAATATAAAGTATCGGAAAAAGTATCGTGAAGGTATCGTATCGAATTAAAGGTATCGGTTTCGGTATCGGTATCGAAAATTTTCAAACGATACCCAACCCTAGTGATGTGTGTGTGAGGGGGCGGATGATTGGGCAAATCCAACAGGACATGTTTGCCGCTTTGTAAGGCACTTTTCTCTTGCAGCATTTGCAAGTCGGCATTCCATCTTCAAGAACTTTGCCGTCTTCATCCTTTGGTAGCCGAAAAATTCCCACACTGCCGACCTGGTCCGTTTTGGTGGCCTAAATAGCGGAGATATGTCCTCTCCTTCTGTAATTTCTTCTTTGCCTGGATTCATAATTACTGACCCGTGATGAACCACTTTCTGCTCCACCGGGTAAGCTAGTTTCAATTGCTTTTTTTCACTTTTTCTCTCCTCCAACAGGTAAGCTAGTTTCAATCGCTATTCTTTCTCTTTTTATCACTGAGCTGGTTAGTGTTTACAAACAAAGGTCCACGTGAGAGGGGAACGTTGATTTTCAAGTTAGGGGTCATATTTCAGTGGTGTTGTGTCAATGGTTCATTATTTTGTGTGGTGTGGGCTGCCTGGGCATACCGTGTTAAGTTGAGTGCAACGTTTTAATGACAATGTCGCTCACCAGACTCCCTACAATGACAGCGTGCATTTACCATGCAATCTCGCAGCTATACCGCGACACGGTATTACATGAAAAAACATACGGTTGACATTCGTGGCCGTTTCATATCGCGATATACCGTTTTACGGTATATCGTTACATCCCTACACCCAGCAAAGGCCGTGCTGTGTAGTCCAGGCGGGCGATTGAACTGTATTGGCCAATTATAAGCGAACGTGTGGTACAAGGACAAAAAGTACACCCTCTCCTCCAATTACGTAGTTGGAGAAGAGGGTGTAAGCAACCTGGTTAGCAGAGCAGCGGCACAGACAATGGCGCTTGTCAAGAGAATTTGTGAGGTCCGTGGCTCCAGAGGAGAGTTCGGCCTGCTAAAAACACAGCCGGTGCAAATAGCGCTCCAGGAGGATGCCCAACCCTATGCTGTCCACACTGCCTGCAGAGTCCCCATTCCCCTCATGAACTCTGTTAAGCTGGAGCTGGACAGAATGGAGACCAAAGGCGTCATAGAAAAGGTGACGGAGCCCACTTAGTGGTGCGCTCCCATGGTGCCCGCTCCCAAGAAATCAGGACAGGTATCTGCGTTGACCTACGAAAATTAAACAAGACCGTTAAGAGAGAGACGTTTGTTTTGCAGACAAAAGGTGTGATCACAGCTGAGCTGAGTGGGTCCACTGTGTTCTCATTAGACGCAGCAGCAGGGTTCTGGCAGATACCGCTAGACAAGGATAGTCAGAGACTGACAACCTTTATCACACCATTGGCCAGGTACTGTTTCAAACGACTCCCATTTGGGATATCTAGCGCACCCAAAAATTTTCAGAGAAAGATGGTGGAAACACTGGAAGGCCTACCAGGGACGGCTGTTTACATGGACGACATCATAGTGCATGGAAAAGATATGACCCAGCACGACTAACGTCTAGGTCATGAAACGCCTCGAGACAGCTGGGCTGAAGCTAAATGAAGAAAAGTGTGCCTTGAGACAGCAAAGGATACATTTCCTGGGTCACGTGATAGACGCAGACAGCACACGGCCTGACCCAGCCAAGGTCTCCGCTATAAACAACCTGTCTCCACCCTCTAATGTCCACGATTTGAATAAAGTCCTCGGGATGGTGAATTATTTAGGTAAATACATCCCGAACCTAGCTGCTGTGGAGCAGCCGATGTACGAACTGCTGAAGTCCAAATTCGCGTGGACATGGGGCCCAGTACAGCAGTCAGCGTTCCAATGCATCAAAGAACTTCTTACAACCCCACCCACTCTGGCGTTTATTATGATTCAACAAACCCACTGCTTGCAAACGCCCAGCAGCTATGGATCGGGGGCATGCTGGTGATGCCAACTGCACAGTGAGGGCTGGAACACCTGTAGCCTATTGTTTCACGGCATCTGAGAGTGGGCGGAAACCAGGTACGCTCAGATAGAAAAAAGAGTGCCTGGGCGAGCGTCCGTGGACTGCGAACGGTTTTGTGGTAAATACTTACACCGGCCTAGAGGGGTTCAGGCTGATCACAAGATCACAAACCGTTAGTCACACACATAATGAACTCCAGAGACCTGGATACTGTCCCCATCCGCTGCTAGAGACTCCTGATGCGGGCTGATGAGGTTCAACCCTACAGCGCGGATATGCCCCAGGGAAAACCCTCGTCACGGCAGACGCGTTGTCCAGGAGCCCAGTAGGAGATGTGCCAGGATGGAGGCGACACCAACGTTGATGTGGAGTGCTACGTAGCATCCATCATCAACAACATGCCGGCTTACAGAGGGGAGAATGGACAGTTATCAGAGCTGCCACATTTGTGTTGATGACACACTGCAAGCTGTGAACAGGATACAGTCCGGGTGGCCTGATCTCATAGGGTAGAACACACCCAACAATTAGAGAGTTCTTCCCCATGAGAAATGAGCTGTCAGTTCACCAGGCCCCTGGGTGATTAGAGGCAATAGGAGATAGTAATCCCAGAGACATTGAGAGCAGATGTGTTAGAACGTATTCATTATGGGTCATCAGGGACTGACTTAATGCCGAGAGAGCACAGAGCTATCTCTGCCGTCTGGTGGCGCGGGTATATCAGCTCACATCCAAGCAGAAAGTCCTTAGCCTGGCCAGCCTTGTCAGGAACAAAGGAGAGTTCAGTCCAAAGAGCCTTTTGATCTCCACACCGCTCCCGGACAGGCCATGGAAAATAATTGGCAATGGACTTATGTAGCTGAGAACAACAAACAGAACTATTTTAGTTATCTCTGACTACTATTTCACGGTTTATTGAGATTCTCCATATGCCCACCACCACTTCCGTTCAAGTAGTCACCAAAACTGAAAAAAGCTACTTTTGCCTGGGGTAGCAGACGAAATGGTCAGTGGACAAATGTACCCACAGTTTTCTAGTGAAGAGTCAAGCAACAGGCCCCGTGAATTTGACTTCACACATGTCACATCGAGCCCACACCATCTCAAGGCCAACGACCTTCCCGAAAGAGCGGTGCAAATAGCAAAAGAGGTTCCTGAGACAAAAGGGATCCTCTCCTGGCACTCCATGTGCTATCAGATATATTCTTCGTGGCAGCAGCAGACTGGGGTAAGCCCCAGCAGAATCTCTTAATGGGCCGCAAGATTTCAAACGACTCTGCCTACCCTTGACCGCAACCTACAACTCAGAACGGCCTAACAAGCAGAGTATCGCAGCCAAGGACTTCATCAGAGAAGAGGAAACAAACCCTACTACTACAACCAACGCCACGGAGTGAGGAACCTTCCAACACTAAGGGCAGGGGACCACATCCTCACCAGACTGGACCATAAAAAGTCCTGGGTCATTCCAGCTGTGGTGACTGGCGAGAGCATCACACCGAGATCCTACCTTGTGGAGACGGAGCAGGGAGCCAGACTTCGCCGCAATTGTCGCCATCTTCAGGTGGTGCCCAGTGTGAGATCTACAGCATCAGGTACACTGGGACCTCCACCAGAGCAGCTGTCCAGTGACCTGGGGAGGAAGCCTTACAACGGTTCGACACAGCACGGGCGCGACAGTTGCTGATAGCCTGACTCAGGACCGAGGTCAGGCAGGGTCAGTAGACCAGTTTCAGAGACTGGACTTGTGAGCCGGTTGTGTCACCTGACACTCAGAAGAGAAAAGATAAAGAAAAAAAAGGCCGAGTTCAGCAATGTCATCAATACTCTGCACTGATGATACCACGAGATTTGGCAATATTGCATTTCCAACAAGGATGAAAAGTGTTTTCATCTTTAATGTGAAAAGGGTTCCAAGAAATGATCAATCATACCGTGTCGGAATGTATTGGTTGGTTTTACATTAAGTTCAGAAGCGCCTACACATTTTCCTAGTGGGTAATAGAATTTAAAAGAATAGTTGCTTAATAAGCCTAAGTGATGTTCCTAGCCAACGTTGATAATTCAGGGAAGATGTAATAGAATTGTCATGATCACATGTAAATGACGTACCCCGGATACGTCCGTCTACTGATGGACGCATGCGCGGAGGCGGACCGAAAGTATAGACATTTTGATTTAACTTGGACCCATGTGTGGACGTCTGTAATTATAAGTAACCAAAATACTTTACACAACACGAGCGGAATTGGGTTTCGTGCGCCCCCCCTGACCTAGAAAGGCCACGTGTTAATATTACCTCACACTTCCACTCCCTCCAATCAGAGCATTAGCTAAGATTCTTGTGGACCAGCGGACGAGCCAGCTCGGCGGGGGAACTCTGTTGGCAGCTCAGCTCCGGAGTACAATCCTTCTCTGCGGCGGGCCTGCCGGAGGTAGCCGGACTGCAGTCCGAAAGAGCGGAGACATGGAGAAGAAAGGTATTGTACTCCCAGAGCTTGAGCTGCCGGACTTTTTTAAAACGATAAACAGTCAAACTCTATTGAACACTGAAAAATTATCATTTTAAATCCACAAACAACATATGTAATCTGGGCATATACAGATATTGTTGCACGCAAGTGGAGGCTTCTCCATTGATGAGAGGTGAGGAAGATCCTCCCTAGCATTTGTTTGAGAATAAAAAATGTAAGATTGCCAGAATCCTTGTAATGAATTAATGGCCCATTTAAATATGACATACTTTAATACCTTTTGAATGTATAATGTATTGTATCCCCTGGGTAAAAAGGGATATTTAGCACCCCTATCGCAATGGACGCCACCCGGAAAGCTGTTGTCCTGGTAGCATTGGGCGCAGATGTACAGGCGCTTCCAAAATAGGTAGGCTATAGGCATAGTGTCAGAGATGCGGACGCAGTAAGGTTATTGCA